>JAQGAO010000328.1:0-38069 GCA_034697705.1 Ommatoiulus sabulosus | reverse complement strand
CTACTCACAGTCTAGCCCCCCCCCTCCGCCCCACGCCTATAATTGTCACGAATTGTCACAAATTCAGCATACTCCCAACCCCCTAAATTCGTTACATCATTTCATTTCTGGATGGCCCCTTTACAAATAATAAATAATGCCAACATTTTAGGAGATGTGAGTCTATGAAGTCCACAATCAAAAACACAAGAACCATAGAATAAAAAATTGGTCATGAACTTTATAGACTAGCATCTCCTAATTTACACCCAGCCACTTGAAAGATGAAACCAATATATTGCTCACATTTTCTTTTAACATTCCCCTAAGAAAAAATTATCTACTTCGTACTTTCAGAAAATGTTAATTTTATTTGGTAACTTTTTAATGTATTTAACAATTGAATTGAATTCAGCGGTTAATTCACAAATTCAAAAATTGGTCTTACACATAAACAACAGAGATAAATACAATTTTACTCACACGCCATAGTATTCAGGAAAATTTAACCCATATCAATCCTTACAAAGAGTGTAGCGTACATATGGGACCTCAATATCAGCACCATTCAAGTCGTTGCAACAAAGCTCAAATACTAGAGCCTTGACATGAGGTTCCAACCTCTTTTTTGACACCTGTTTTACAACATCTGACATTCTGAAAAAAAAAAAAAAAAAAGAATTTGTTATAACATCTGGTATAACAATAGAATCCATCCAATAAAATATCCTAACCATAAATGCTTCAAATAATTATATTTCACTAATAGAATGTCCAAAACATTCAACTTATTGCTACAAACTAAGATAAACAAACCAGAAATATTTTAATTCTTGTTAATTATAACATTAATGCAACTTACAGCAATCCCATGCGCTCCTCTCTCTTGGCTGGTGGCATGAAGAATGCATATAACATACACACGCCTTGAGAAAGCATGGTAATTTCCAGTTTGTGTTTGTCCTTGAAAGTATAAATGTTCAGTTAGCATATTTCGATGATCAATTCATGATAATTAATGTATTTATTAGTCTAATACCTTGAAATAATCCAAAAAGCCCTGCAAAGTCATCTCTCCAGTAACCTCAAATCGATCCCACAAGGTGTATTCTTCTTCATAATACTACAATATAATTTTCATGAATATTCATACTTTAAGTAATTTTATTGGCCGCATGAAAAGATATCTTATGTTTCCAAATCATATTATAAAATATTAAACGTCACTTTACCTTCTGCTTGGCAGCTGAAATTGGCTCAGAAAAGCCAAAAAAGGGCAAAGCAAGATTCACGAAGGCATTTTTATATGATTCCAGCTTCTTATGACCCTGTGCAAGCTACATGGATTTTCCATGAACAAAATTTGGTATTAAACAGACTGCATTCATAAAATCAGTAAAACTGCAAAGCATACACAAAAATATGTCTGGCATTTACCTTTAACAATTCCAAACAAACTAAGCCAGTGATGAGTGAAGTAGTCGTAGCAATCGCAGGGATAATTTTGCCAGCAATGAGTTTGCTCTGAAAAAAACAAAAACATATATTGTTAGAATTTAAAACTGTAGCTAAAAAACCAAGATTAAATTTCGTGACAATGTTGATAGCAAGCCAAATTTGAAATCCAAATTAGCAAAGACGAAAATTTCTAATGATAATTATGTTCAACAAGTTGAGAAAATGGGAAATTTTAACAAAAAGCAATTTGTTTGGGCAATGAACGGTTATTCCTTACTTTAAAAGATCGTAGTTTTATTTCTAGATCGGCATAATAATTTGAGTAATTAGCAAAATAACACATCGCATACCAATCAATATAATTTCCAATATACAGTATGTACCCGAGTATTTACTCATAGTAAAATCCATAACAAAATTATACCAATTTACCTTGTGACGATCTGCAGGAGCAATGCCATAGTTCTCCGCTCTTAAATTAGATGCGGCCACAATGAAATCCATATGGAAGTTAGTATCATCATCTTTCTCAAATTCAATTGGTGTTACAGAAAAGCCAGCAAAACTTTCCCTTGATGGAAGTTCTTTTTGGAGAATTTCTAGCCTTTTTGAGTCGGCTGCAAAAAAAAAAAAGATTTGTTGGTTGCATAATCAAAAATATTCCTTCTCACATTAATGTCATCAATACCTACCCATGGAACTATTGGACGCTTGTGCTTCAGCATCAGTTATGGCTATCCTAACCCCAGATTTTGGAACGAATTCTGGAACATGAATTGTTGCTAACATATCTCGAACAGCCTGTCGGTCTCGAGTTCCCTTCAATCCATACATAAATGCCCTTAAGTTCCCAGAAGCAATTACGTAATCTAGGTGTAGTGGCTGTTGGGTATTAGCAATAAATTAGTGGTAGGCACGAGGATAAAAGCCGTTCAAATCAATGAACAAACTAAATCAATAATCTACAAATCTTACATTATGAACATCAAATTTGAGGGGGTGAGGACACCGTTTTGGACCTGACCAAAATTTCTGGCCTGTATTGGTTTGCTGTGAACAATAAAACACATTACTATAATATGAACAGCATTTGTGCATTACTTGCATTACACAAAAGACTGCGGTTGTTAGTGGAGAACATTAACTGCATTCAAGTGCGACATTTGACAAATGTCATATCAAGGAAATAACTTTTCCATCATTAGCAACATTTGCAAAAATAACCTCAATCACACACATACCTGATCAGGAGGAAAATTAAATAACAACTGTTGAATTTGGTTATTGTATTGTTCTTCAAAGTGAAGTCTCGCCCATGTAAGGCAGGCTAGGAAATCCTTAGGTCTTTCATCCACCAATGCTTTTTTCACACTTTCTAGAACTTCAATCTATGGTCACGAGTCAAAACAAGCAATAAGTAGACATTAATTGAGAACAATGCAAAGAAATCTCAAGCAAGAGAATTCGAAAATTGTTTTACAGGTTGAATTCCTGGAAGTCTATTCGTCCGCTCCACAAATTTTGGATCTGTCAGATACTGTGCTGCATTCTCTGCTGGCTGTTTGAAAACTCCCTCAAACATATCTCTTGCCCACTATAAAAAAATTGATTTTTAGTACGAGAAATCAAATAAGTTCATAATTTTTGGTTAGATGGTGCAAGTCTAACTTAAAAAAGCTGAACTTGCCAATTAAATGTACATAGTGAAAGTTTTTACCTACAAGGCCCCAATCACAGTTGCTTATTGTACCATACGTATACAAAAACTGTACAACCGTGATAGAGGCCTTGGAGTTATGGATAATGGACAGTGTTTTTCAATCATTTTGAAGACTAAAAGTTTACCTGCAAAGTGTGCTCGATAGCATTCGGGAAATTCTTTAAGGTGCAGATGGGTATAGACTTTTCAGGAGGGTCTTGAGAGGACGAGTATGATTCTGTCAAGAATGGTATGACCACTTGAACATTGCCTTTAGTGCCCAAAGTACCAGATTCCAACAGTGGTTTGCGATAGTACACACAGCGTCGATCCATGTAAATACCTACAAAGCCAATAAAACACTGGTCAAAATATCATAAATCAAAAACATATACCATGAGAGAAACTAACTTTACTAACGTGCATCAACATTGTCTAAAGCATTAGCGACACCATCCAAGGCTTCAAAAAAATCATCATCATAAGCAGATTCAGTTTCTGGCCCAACTCGATTTTCATGAGCAGTTACATTGATTTCAGGATTCATTTTTTTCACAGCTGCTGCAGCTGTCGATGCTTTCAATTTCTACAAATGCAAAATTAAACTTCAAATAACAACTTCTTAACATATTAAATCCACGTAAATTAAAAAGGGGCATGAAACCAAATTGACTATACCTGCACATCCCAAGAACGGAAGAGGAATTGTCTGTTCAAATTTGACTTCTCAATGGTGTCCATGTCGGTTACAATAATGTTCCCACCCTCACCACATGCAAGCCCTATCATAGCAAAATTCTTTAACAGCTCACATCCAATTGCTCCAGCTCCAACCTGAAACAATTTCACATCAATCAATTGATGATCTAACTCTTTCAATTGTAAAAAAAAATATAAAACTTACCAAAAAGTATTTCATGTTAGCAAGCTTTTTTTGGAACGCATGACCAAAAATTGCGATTTGGGAGTCATATCGAGAGTTTGTCTACATGATAAAAAAACAAACATTGAAGTTAACGTGTAAGAATACATAATAATAAAACTGATAAATTAATTCTTACTCACAGGTTTACATGACTCTTCGGTTAAAATATTCTCAACATTGCTTTCCGGCAAACACTCTACTGCATCGAAATAAAACCACTGAAAAATGGGATGAAACTTGCCACTGCATGCCTAAAAAATGCCCCAAGAAAGAGTTGCTTACAATTGAGCTTTCCGAAATCAGGCGATAAAATTATATTTTTTTTCTATTTCAAAGGGAATTGTTATATTAACATCCAGAATACTTGAAATTTGTGCTGATGATTGAGTTTTGAGGTAAGATTTACTTAACGATTTATTCTACAACTAGAGACTGATTTGTCCACTAAGCTTGGAGGAAAGAACAGCAAATTATCTAGTTAAATCGACAACAACAAATTAAAGGGACACCAGCTGGATGGCAGACAAAACATTCCTCAAGGAGGGGAAATTGCTTATGTTAAATACCTCTTTAAATTAGCAGTATTCAAATTTTTAGTATTCATGATTTTAACTTCAAAATCACCATAAGATGGCGACAGAATTTAGCAAATGTAATAATGAATAGTTAAGTTTTTGACTGCTTTTCAACGGTTATATTATTACATTTTCAAATACAAGCATCAGCAATTATTCACATTTAGTCAAGAAAACTGATTTTTGTAACAACAAAAATTGTCTAGACTGAACACCATACCTTCATTACTTCTTGAGCAACAATGCCACCAATAACTGCTTGCAACGGGCACAGGTCTCCCCTTGCTGTATAAGCAAATGTTTTCAATAAATTGTTGTCTAGATCTTCCACACTTGATGCATTCTTCTTATTAAGCTCATTAACACATTTTAGGAAATTCTCCGCATCAGCCTATGGTAAACATAAATTAATGCTGGCACATTCAATGACAAAAATTCCTAATGTAAGTGAAAACTCACTTCGACTCGAGGCCTTGGCAAAGACCCAAACTGTTTCTTGAATTCATGGAGAGCTTGGAAAGCTAGATGCAGTTGTGCAGGTCGATCAAATTTGGCAAAGTCACTTATGATAAATTCTGGTGATTCTATTGATTCTTTCATCGATTTCTATGAAAAGAACCAATTTATTTTATTTCACAATAAACACTCGACAAAATGAGAACACCAGATCAAATCTTTTGTAAAGGGGGTTGATTCTAGAGGGACTTTACTCTAAAAAAAAAATACTATTCATCTGGATTCATGACATTAGCACTGAGATGAATTTTTAAGCAATTTAACAAATGAAGAAATGGGTTTTTTCAAATCATTACTTTTTCTAAAATGTAAACAAAGATGAAACAACATTACTTACAAAATGGATAGTCTTCGGCATTTTTACTTGAGCTACAAGGCCACCTCTAACATAATCAGAAAAGTTTGATGTGTCTCCAATACTGAAAGTATAAGGACCTGGGACAGCAACAAAATAATAAAAATAAGAACATTTATTAGGAATTGAATTTGTTGATACTACCACGTTCACACTATTTCAATAAGTTCGAAAAGATTTATAAATACACCTTATTCATTAATGATTAGGTGATATTTGTAGGATCTGTATAATATATATGGCCCCTTTTTAAACATCACAATTTTAAGAATGCCTGAGTCATTAGTGGCCAATTACAATTTTCATGGTAATTGGATTCCGATAACATTTTTAAAAATAATTATTAATATGGTTGCATTAAAAAATGCTCATCTTGATGGTGATTTAAGCTAATATTGTCATGCATTACAGGAAATAATCACCAGATTGTTTTCAGATTGTGTCAAAATATGCAAAAACACCATCATTAAGCAGCCAAACAAGGACCAACTTCAACTGTGTGAATGAATCTTATTGGTCAAATAGTTCTTTTTCTATCACCTCCTTCTCATAACCGATTAACTTTAGCTTTTACAATGTTCAAAATGACTGACAGAATCCAGGCTTACCTAACACTTTGATTTTCCGTGGTTCACAACCATTGAGTTCGACCATGCCTTCAATTTCTGTAAAAGTAACATGATCACCTTCCTCAAGGCCATGCCTCGCTTCATCCAGACAAGTAACAACGCCATCTGCTTCCTGCATTTAAACATGTACATGATTTGTTTTAAAAATTTTAAAATGTATTCAACGAATGACCTTATGTTAAACTTATTACCTTGCTAACTGAAGCAATCATAGCTGTTTCCGGCTGCTCGCCATTGATATCACGCACAACAAAGTTTTCTCCAAAATCACAAAAAATTTGGCTGTAAAAATCGTCATTTAATATTAAAGATAATATCCCCAACCCACATTTTATAAAAATATGGGAATCATTTTAAGTCTCAAGGCATTTCTTACCCAAACAAGCCTTTTGTGTCAGCCACCACAAGGGCAATGCCAGCATTGTGAGTTATTTCAGAAATGCTCAATTGTTCTTCTAGTGTTGAATTAGTAAGTACAACAACCTATTCCAATAAAAATACTTTCAATATTATGCGAATTAAAAGAAAATAATTGTTCGAAAATTCAGCAATTCAGTCATATTCTACCTTAAATTTCTTGAGAAACTCTTCTGTTAATGGCCCCGTGTACGGAGTAATTGGTACATAACTGTTCAGTTCAGCCAAACGTTCATAGCAAGCTTCTGCACGATTCTTTCCAATATCACCCTCAGTCAAAAAGAACTAAATCACAAATAAAATCAATACTAAAATGTTAAAACAATACATGCATTGAAACTACAAAAAGCAAAACAAAAACTACACTTACCTGTGAGGACAAATCTGAAATGTCGCACTTTTCTGTGTCATGTATCGTAACAGACTTCACGCCCCCAAGAGCCACATTTTTGGCAATCTCGATACCCAAACCCTTCAAACCAGATATCAAAATATCTGATGTTGCCATTTGTCGCATCGCATCATGGCCAAGCACATAGCTAGAATAAGTAAATACGTTGTTAATATTTTTTATACCAAAATGGCACAATTTTTAGACTGTTGTGCATATTGCTGGCAGTCTGTGCTGAAATATTTGTTTTCTTCTAAAATTTGAAACAATATTTAAAATCACACAAAATAATACTCACAGCTGGCGAGAGTACAAGGAATCATCAATTTCATTGGCTTGGAGGTCGTTAGCAGAACCATTCTGAGCCATTTCACTCTGGAAAATAAAGGTTTCAAATTAAAATAACTTCACGCACATTACGCTACATATTAAACTGTAATTATTATCAAAGATTCCTCTTGCAACGATATAAAAAAAAAATCATTTCAAATAATAATGTAAATGATGTGCTTTATTTCACAAAGCTATTAACCAGTCCAACAATCACTCCATAGTTAACTACAACATCTTGAAAAGGCAGGGCATGACAATGTTGCCCTACACCAAGTTATGCCAAATTAAGCCACCCTTGCCATAAAATCTACATTTTCGGTAATTGTTCAACAACTCAGTTGATTTCTTCAACTATTTCAGATGCGTGTTTAGAAATATACACGTGGCTCATTCGATGCCATGATCCAATATTAGCGTAACTTGCATCAATGTCATCAGCTGAGTGAAAAAATTGAACTGTCACACCCCAATTTCTTAGACCCCAGAGGTAAAATTCTCATTTCATCATTTCAAAGAAAAGAAAACTAATGGAGATCCACATAACATAACCAACATCATAGAAGTGTACAAGTGTCCAAATTTGTGCATGTTGTTGTAAGTTATGCAACTTATTGATGCAAATTTGCAGATTTGTATCGTGTGCATCATGTGCATGATAGTTGCACTAATAGCTGCGTAGGCCTATACCAATAGTTTCTATGAAAACACTGACTTAGGCGTTAGTGCTGCAGGAGTTTGGGGGAAGCTCGAACAAAAATGAGGGAAACAATTGAGACAAATTTTAATAATATGTCAATTTCGTCAAGAAGATAAAAGCCATTGTTAATAATACTGATGAAGTGTGTCTTAAGTGGAAAATTGCAAATGGTGGTGTGCTGGGAATTGAAAAATTCATGCTATAGATACTGTAAATGCCACGATTTATAAATGTTTTATACAACCCGGTAAGAGCATTAGGACTACCACGGACCTTGTTTAGCAATGAGATCTATACTGCATGTATGATGGCTAACCATCTCATAATTATCTTTACCAAGAGCTGTAAGAGCATATTTAAACTGCACATTTTACAGTATAAGGTCAATGAGGCATGACTTTGTAGCACTTGAAGTTCGAGATTTGAGTCTTGTTTTTATTTGACAGATTTGGAACCATTCGGATGATCAAATCAAGACATGAAACCATCTTGAATCCTGTTAATCATAGGCAATTCTCTGAGCTACAATATTAAAAGAGTAACGATACTATAAAAAGATGGCGAAAAAAGATCCAAAGTTAAATTACCACATTAAAAGTTCACTGATTCTTAACACAATGGCAATATTTGTTTTATGTTTTTTTTTTTTAAAAAGAGGGGGGAAACTAAGGATTGGACTCATGTGCAATACTTGTACTTTGGCCACTTGCTGCTAAGTTTTGCCAGCCACCAGCTGGGTGCAGGTGTTTTTTCAACGTCTAGTATGGGGGGTTCAGTGGATTTTTGTATAAAAATTGGATCAAAATAATATTATGCGTAACAAAACTGAACAATATGGCAGCAAACACACTTAGTTTCAGAAACATTTGTGATAACACATTAAAACTAAAATATTTTTTCATGAACATTGGAAGACACTGGAAGCTACATTGTATGGCAAAATGTTGATGTTTTGACTGAAAACAACATAACCAAATGTTTCATGCATTGTATGCGATCAAATCTGTTGAAAGTGATCCATGAAAGACAAACACTTTGAATGAATATCTGTTATGCCATCATGCATTTTTTCCAAAACAAAAAATGCCAAATAAAAAAATTATTTCAATGTTATCACACATAGTGTGACACATAGCATGACATAGTGTGATAACAATGATTATCAAGCACAAGATGCAATTTTGTTTGCGAAAATAAAACAAATCGCCAATCCACCCATAATGGAAGTTGCAAAAACGCACAACTCGGTAGGTCGTTATTTTGAGCACTTAATCACATACAACACCACCTGCAAAACCTATTAGCGAATGAGCCATTCTGCAAATGGTTGGAGTACTCGTACAAATTATGGTACAATATTTCAACCAAAACATGTGGGCACTAGTCAAAACTGCTTGCATACACTGGCAGTCTGCATCACGGATGACAGACTGAAATGTTTCCAAAAATATATCAAAAAATAGGCCATGCTTCATGAAGCTTATTGCATGAGGGTTGGCTCATTCTGGGAGACTTGTATCGCACATTTGAAGGAAAGTTGTATGTTGTTTTCCATCTAACGGTATTCTTCACAAATTCGACCAGGGACATGTACTCTTCCAAAATCAGCAGAAACGTTTTATGTTTCAGAATCGATAATGATAAATCCACTGTAAACTAAAGTAACAAATTGAACGATCAACAATATTTTCACAGAAATTGAAATAAGCTGGATTATCACACAGCCTCCATTGCAATAACGCATTGCAACTGAAATCATAATCCTAAGGGTAAAGTAAAACGAGAACAAACAACATTACGTTAATCATTTTAAAATCGATTATAAAGGCTAGATTATTTCTTCATCTGAACTATACAAGACCCAGTGTCCCATGCAAGTAAAACTGTACAGAGTTGGTTATAAAATAAAAACGACTATGAGAAATCGTGCAGGTAGAGGGGAGGGTCATGTGTTCCACATAAATTTCATCCTGACAAAAGTTAGAGACGACTATGGAGCCTGCGACAGTTTTTGAGTTTCGGTACTGCCTTTGTCAATGGCAATTCCCAGTGGCGTGACAACTGCCACAGAATCAATGAATCGACAGTTCTGCACATGGGTAACTAGTTGCACACGCCAAGCCTGCAAATCTACATTCTTGGGTGCTTTCCAAATAATGGCAGACAAATATTTATAACATCGGAAATTACAAAAAGGGGAACTTGAATTAACGATGATGGTCTTAGCGCGATGCATTTTGCAGTTATTGATCTCATGTTCTCCCTACCAGGAAACCCTAATGGGGTTGCTGCAAATACGTAGAAAACAGCATAACCAGCACACAGCCCTGTATGTTCCTTAAGAAAAATTAAAAAAAAAAAAACAGAACTAATGACTGACCCTTTCTCTAGATGACAAACCAAGATGAATTATTTTATTTTGTATTTTTTGATGATGAATTACAGTTCCAGCCCGCGTGAGATTGTAGCAAATGGATTCGCTGCCGTTTCACTCTTCGCACTTCTTACCTAACCCTACCATTAAAACATATAAACGTTTAAATGAATTAAATCAAAAAATCTCTAATAGGTGCTATGTGTTATTCCATCTTAGGACTAATTGGGACTACGGCTAAAGATTAATGGTTTCGTTTTTTAGTACCAGCAAATTTTTACACTTAATTAAGCTTGCTTCAAAGGTGATCCTCGCTGTAATTACAGACCAAGATGCACATGCATGTAACAAAGTTGTGTCGATTGAACGTTTTGGTTTTTTTTGCAACATATCATATTTAACACTACTAATATCTAATCTGATACAGTATAACCCCTTATCCACAGTCTCTGTTACCTAAGGAAACAAGCGGGAAGCTTTTAACCATCTCCACGGATATGGGAGTCTTATTGCATGTACTCGTTCTTTAGTCTCATTGGGATAAAGTTTGGATAAAGCCACACTACTTTTCCAAACCAGTAAATTATTAATTTGTTCAAATAAATAAAACTGGATAATAATTGTCATTACAATTTCCAAATAATCTTAGTTTATATGCCTGACTTGAGGAAATTATATCGCAACAGTGGCCTGTCAAAGAATGGTAGAATGGTACAAATCTAAAAATGTTATGAAAAACCGACAAGTTATTTTCTCACATAGTTCTTTCCAGAACTAGGGCAATTTCAGATACGGGTGCTAATCCCATGCTAGAAATTGAAAATGAAACTTCATAGAAGTAATACTTGCTAGAACCCCCCCCCCCATTTTTGTGCCTCACATTTCTCTATTGTAGGCCTCCATTTTTTGATATAACAAAAACAGAATTAATTCAAAAGACTCAGAGCCTCTCAGACAATAAACAGTAGGACTAGATTTGTGGGGATATACTCGGTACCAACTGGATAGAAAGCATTTGGATCACAACGACCCCATATGTTCCAATAAAAGTGCAACACCACAATTACCTTTAATGACTGCCTCTCGTGTTAATAATTAACACGTTTCGTATGCATTAATTACAGGTATACCAGCTGGTTTAATGAATAATCGTATTAATGCAAGGCGCTGTACGAGCATCCTCGACAATCGCAATTCTAGAAGATTCCACTGTCTTTTGAATTAATTGTCTTACACTTTTGAATCAAACAAGCCAATCCAAACAACTTGGATCGATGCTTGGCACCTTCAACAACAGTAGCAGAGCAGCACATTACAAAAATCTTAGGAAAAACCTGACATTACAAGTAGCTCATATTAAGCACCATTATGCACAGGTACTGTAGTACACAATTATTCAATAACACTGAAGCTGCAATCATACAGCTGAGGAACGTCTTAAATTAAAAGAATCTACAGTATCAGTCTTTGTGAATTTTTCAATGATTACTTATTATTATAAAAAATTTATATTTATGTCATATTTTATATTCGTGGCCGACCCTCAGAGATAGTTTCAGGCATAACATTAAATATCCTTTTTTCTTACACATATATAGATAGGCCTAATTGAGGCAAATAACTAGGCAATGGGAATTTAACATTCATAAATTTCTCCCCATTAATTTTAAATAAAAAAAATTTAATAAAATACTATCTAGGGTTCAACACATGCAACATCAAATAAAAAATTAAGTTTTTTTAAATTTATTTAAAAATTTAAAGGGTGAAATTCAAATTTTTTTTCCTCCATGGAGAGGGGAATTATTGAAAATATTACATTTTCTCTTCCTACAGCGAATGTCGGTCAGTGTACCATCTCTCTGGATATGACACTTCATCAGTGCATTACGGTGTTTACAATGCGTAGTTTCAATATCGGTACTGTATTTAATAAATTCATGAAATCCTTGTGCTGTACTACAGTAGCTTCGTAGGTTATGAATCGTGAAATTTCATTTTCAACTTCCCTGACTTTTCCAGGTTTTAAAAAAATTTCCCTGACCAATGACAATGTGAAAAATTAACTTATTTTGCAAAATCGACATTGGAAAATATTTTTCAAAATCGACTAACGACAATTTTGAAAATTAACATAGAAAAATTGTAAAAATGTTAAAAATGTGACAATTTTGTATTCGAAAAATGTTGAAAATTTGTGCTCGGAAAATGTTGAAAATTTGTGCTCGGAAAATGTTGAAAATTTGTGCTCGGAAAATGTGGAAAATTTTTCTCGCGGAAAACGTGGAAAAGTTTGCAAATTTGTACACGGAAAATGTGGAAAATTTTGCAAATTTTTAGGCCTACTCGGAAAACCTAGAGAATTTTTAAAATTTGAATACGGAAAACGTGGACAATTTTGCAAATTTGTACTCGGAAAACGTGGAACATAATGCAAATTTGTACTCGGAAAACGTAGTACAAATACGTGGAACATTTGGCAAATTTGTACTCGGAAAGCGTGGAACATTTTGCAAATTTGCACTCGGAAAACGTGGAACATTTTGCAAATTTGTACTCGGAAAACGTGGAACATTTTGCAAATTTGCATTCGGAAAACGTGGAACATTTTGCAAATTATTACTCGGAAAAAGTGGAAAACTTTGCACATTTGTACTCGGAAAAAGTGGAAAATTTTGCAAATTTGTACCCGGGAAAAAGTGGAAAATTTTGCAAATTTCTACTCGGTAAAGTGGAAAATTTTCCAAATTTCTACTCGGAAAATGGGCCCTGAGCTCATTAAATGTACAATTGGCAATATGTTGTTGGAAACTCCAATGTGCATCAGGTGTAGTGGTTAAAATGAAGCATAACAAATATAATTTCTAAGTGAGCAATTGTAGCAGTTTGCAATCAAGCAGTGCTATAATTTGAATAAACTGACGACTGCATCTCTAGAAATCTTACCTGATAATCAACCTTTTCTGACGATTTCTCAACAGGATCAGCTGAATGAATCTCAGAAAGTATTGGACTTGGTGCACGGTCCGCTGTACTATCATCTGGGACTGGTTGAGAATCAGAAACTGATTTGATATTTTCGGTAATGCTATCAGCAATGGCTCCAGGAAGATGAATGCCGGCAATATTTTCTATCGTATCTACTGAATTATCCATTGGGGCTGAGGGAGTGAGAACTTCGGTTGGAACAGATGGAATTGGGATCTCATTGGGAATCTCAGCATCAGGCAGAGCTACAGACTGCTGGTTTGGGTCAAGTGCCAAGTCTGTTTTCTCTTCAGCAGCTACAATATGATCGGACTCTTTGGTCGGAGTTTTGTTAGCAGGTTCAATGGATGGAAGGGGTTTGCCAATGGCTTTACCATCAGTACTACAACTTGCTCCCATGGTGTCTGAATAAATATAGCAGCTCCTTTTAAAAAAACACCTGCGTTTGCAAAATTATTTTAATCATCACAGCGGACTACTTGAGAAAGCCAAATCAAGTCCACATTTGGTATGACAATGACTTACACTGGACCAAAAACAATCATGCCAGAAGCATTTTGCTCTTAAAGGAAGAACATGGCACAGCAGCTAGTTAGACCCAATTCATAAGTTGGCAAAACGTTTTCAGTGGTCAAGAACGGTGCAAGCGATGAAGGACTGCACGGCACAAGGTATCCCTCACAAATGGTAGCTGAAAAGCCGATGGTTGTCCTAGAATCGAGATGCCTCATCAATATTCCACGAATGGCAGGTGAGTGATAAAAAAAACTATACACGCATTAGCAACAACTTCCAAGGAACTACAAGCGTCGAGTCAAACACACTGCGCATTATCTTTGCACTCGTTGGAATATTGAATTATTGGAGAAACTTATTCCGCAACTCCATAACAGTCTAGCTCGAAGCACAACCATTACTATGACAGCTAGAGTCAATAAATAATAACGTTAGCAAAATGTACTCCACGTCACGCAAAAGCCAGAATGAATTCAGCTTACTTACACGACGAAATAATTGCCTTTAATAATCTATGGCATAGCTCTTCATGAAATAAATACCTAATATATCGCTGCTTCGAATAAACTATCAGGAATTCAAACTTAGCTGCCAGTCATTGCTATCATCAACTCAAAACTGAACAACCAAAGTAATTTTCATGGCCCAGTCTCCAAATAAACTATCAATAAGCATTCTCCAAATGCCAGGAAACAGAAAAACAAGTAAAAATGGAAAATATGTGTGAATGAGTCCCAACAGGTGCTTCAACGCAAAAAGCTTGTCAGTGATATTTTGAGTATTGCTGAGGTAGTTCCTATATTAAATCGGCCATGGCCGTCTTCCTATCCCATTCCATCCCAAATACTAGAAATTAACTAAATTGTAATGTCGGGGTCCATCATTGCCAGACTGCTTAGTCTGACTTAATTTGTATAATGATCCCCCCTGCCAAATGGTAGGCCTACTATTTACTGACTAAAGGATAAAGAATTGAATTGAAGATAGCCAGCACGGAATCGAGTCCGCGTCTACTGAATGCAAAACTTAAATGTTTACAATTATTAGCACTAGACAAACTAGTGCATACAATACAATAGTGGATTATATTCACATTTTTCTGTTTTTTAAATTCAGTGATTGTCAATTAGGAAAATCAACAGCTAATCAGCAATTTAAAACAAAGATAAACCTGACTTTGGCTAGTAAACTATTATCGAACAAGTTTAGCTAGGAGATAAAACACTGCCTCTTATTCAGGAGCCTCAAGTTCGTGCCATGGGTCAGCCGTCCCAACTTTGGTTTTTATGATTTTCCAGAGTTGCTTCCAGGCAAATGATGGACAATTCCTCTAGAAATTGGCCACTCACTGTTGTCACTCAGTTTGCTAGAGCAAAATATTCTTTAATATTTTATCCCTCTTTGACCGAGTCACTCACTTATTCAATTCAATTCACTTATAAATTCAATAAAGTACAAAAACTTAAATATCTGAGCATGCTTCAAAGTAAGCTACATTTTTGTTGCATGACCAACTACCTTATGTAATGACTTAAACATCTACACAACAACCATGAGAATAAAAATGAGAACGTTAAATAATGCTTCTTTCCTATCATTCTGTAGTTTGACCTGAATTAGTCGTGAGGGTCGATACATAATTCTCAATAGCCAACCAACATAGAAAACCAATCATACAATTGAGCCAACAACAACCAGATTAATGGCTAGAAGAAAAATATCGATGGAACAAAACTGAAGAACAGGCGTCACAAAAGAAAAAATAAACCTAACCTTATGTTTACTCCTTATTAAGTGCAAAGTTACTCTATTAAATTAATTCTGCACAAATGCATGTACAGTGTATATACATGTACAGTATGCGATTAAACAAGTGCTGGCACCTTTATCAGAGCAGCAGTATGACCACTCATTTTGTGGTCAGGTTTACCATTTCCTGCGCTTTCCTTGGTACATTGTCTTGAGCACAGTTTGCCCAAAGCCTCCTGAGTCCTCACTTTCTACCCTCTTTGGTTCTAATCAATTAAATCAACCAGACAGCTGTTTCAGTAACCAAGCACTTACATTATATTACAAGAAATTAACTTATCTAATCTGCATTTGTATGTTATTTAATCACTTTAAATAGTATAAAAATTGGTATCAAACAAGTACACTATCAAGCAGAAAACTAGGTTAATTCGAAGTCAGTTTATCATGATGACAAAACATGTCAGTGATAATGCCAGGTAGACAGTCAAACAGACATTTTCTACATTTTTGATGAGATGAATGATACTGTAATAGTACCACACAATTAAATAGCGCTGGAACTGGGTATGAATTACCTGCATGTATATCAACAATTATGTGAGCCCTACAATGATGAAAATGAATTGCCAGGATCATTTAGCTGTCATTTTTTGGGGGAAAAAAGGATTAGATTGAACATGCAAGTCAATAGCCTACTCTAGGCCTATCAGTGTACTGCCTTTCAAACAGCTCAACAACCCCACTGAAGGAGTTATGAGCTCATAGCAGTTAAGTGTTTTACAAAAAATTGTATGGGGTCCATGGTGCAATTTTGAAGTCCCCAGTTGGATGATATTGTACAATAGAACCCCAAAATCTGCTGCTTGAATATTTGTGGTTTCTCAGTTTGAAAATATTAAATCAAACAACAAAAACTTAGTAATTCATATAAACTTGACTAATTTCAGGTAAATTCATCATTGTTTGGAAATTTTATAGTGGTCATAGAGAGAGTGCATATACATATTTTTATTGCAGTATTAATAAAACTTATATTGTTGTTAATCCTTTAATTCAGATATTAATGCACGTTAAATTTAACTATCACAATTGTGTTTTTAAGTTAAAAACTTATATTATACATGTAGTTATAACCGCCAGGATACGTTGGTCTTAGTTTGTTTGTGGGTTTTAACGACTGCATATTTCTGCTATAATGGTAAACACTAACGCCAGGGGATGTGCCATCATCACATACCTGGGAATTTTGCCTAAAAAGGGGGACTTCCACCCCTCCCCTCCAAGATGGATCTTTAACGTGCAGAGATCAAACAGGATCTGCACAGGACCTCGGTTTAAACTTTCATTCAAAAGAGCCGTTACTTAGAGAATTTTGCACATCCTCAAAACTCTCACCGACCTTGTTCCCTTTGTGATGCTCTAAATCAACGTTCACTGAACACGCCCCACCCAGCAAGCTTTGAAGTATTGAAAAGAATTGGTTGGTGATCGTCACTGATCACAATCTGCATGTTAATCATCCAAATTCTAACAACGTAATGCCTCAAATGTGATCCATAAATCCCTAATTTAGGCAGTAAGTCTAGGTTCAATTCTGTTAAGAGCCTACAATTGTTCTGCTTGTAAACCTTTTACAGTAGCTTGAACATTAAAACTGATGCAATCTTGTACTACATTACAATGAAAAAACAAGCACCACAAGTGTAATTTTTCATTCATCAATCTAGGATCTGTAATGAACCACCAGCACTCAAGCACTAGCTAGTTCAAGGTTCTGGTAGTGAAGTATTTAAAGAACTAACCCTTGCTTCTCGATTCGTCCTAATGTTTTTTGTCAAGTTCTTCATACATGTAAATAAATCATAACAAATAATGGACTCCAGGTAACCAATCAGCTTAACCCTTTCAGCCCTGCTGTCCGTTATACCGGACACTTCGTTTTGAATTTTTTTCTCGAAAAGTAATGAAGCTATTGCCTTGCTCTTTGCTGTAGGTTCACAAGTAGGCCTTAATGCCCAAGTGCACAAGTAGACCTTTAATGCTGGCTAGCTAATATCTGACCCTATCAATTAGATATTTTTGAAAATCACAAAAGCCATATGTGAATGATTGTACCAGCTTGACTTTACCAAACCCATGTGAAGTGACTATACTTCACCATATCAAATCCAAGTGATATGATCAGGCTTGATCATAAAAAATTCAGATGATAATGCCCTGGTTTAACGATATCAAATCCAGGCGATTTATAACCAGACTTGACCATACCAAATCCAGGTAATATAGGACCTGACTTGACCATACCAAATCTAGCTGAAATGGCCTGAAATATAACGGAACCCAATCTAGGCTTTATCACTAATTTGCAGTACTAATCTACAGTTACTGGTATATACAATCTACTGTATATTATACAGTATACAGAAGTTCAAATACATGATGTAAAGAATACTCGCTTTATGGTAAATACATGTACCTTAATGCGACTCTGACGGCTCCAAAACTGACATTTACTTACCAAAAAATAACAGGTAAACCCAGAAAAGTTTCGTTTTCAATGGCTGCTTGTTACGCAAGACCAATGTGTCAGACATCAGCACAATGACTAATCAAAAACGTCATCGCGCCGAAACGAACACGTAAAAACACGTTGTAAAGATTTAATCACGAGCCGCAGTGTTTCAATTCTCGAGTGTCAGAACGACACCGAATACGGTGTCTATATAATTAAACCCCGGCAAAAATCACTCGCCCATGGCGTCGCTTTGAGGGCAATATACCCTTGGCCGCCATTAGGGCCAGGTTACCAACATCGCACGATATTTGGCTAAATAAAAAATAGGAATAAACTTACGCCGTATCGATGCTTATTACTGTTGGAAGAGCCGTTGGCTTCTGCGCTTATTTCCGATTTCCTCTTCTTCGTTGGTGGAGAGGCGTGCTCAGATTGCTGATCTGAATTGGCACTAACACTAGACATCTAAATACCCCGCGACTTGGTCCTTAACAATGAAGGAGATTTGGCCGAAAAATCTAAGAAGCTCGTTACTAATTCAAGGCTTCAAACTTCATTCGGAATCTGATCGTAGAAAGAATTCGCCTTCTGAAAAAGCAGAAGGCGGGCGGGTTTTCAGTTTACAACTTGCACTATTCTTTCAAAACGGTGGAAGACAAACAACAGAGGCTCAAAGCACGACTTCATCCGCCAAACTCACCATGAGATTTTTTAATGATGGCTACCTTGGAGTAGAAGCGCCTATTTAAAACGGCGCTTCATGCAATAGACGATTTCCCTCCAGGGTCATCTTTGATGGAAAAACAAGACTAAACTTGTCAATAATAATGTACTCAATGACACCTTCAGTCTTTACCAAAGAATTTGAAAATTCTAACGACCTGAAGAATGTTACAAAATTCTTGTTATACAAATTAAAAAATAGTTACAACATATCGGGTCATTTTTTCCATCAATACTATTGGCATTTGCAGGCAACTGATTTTGAAACTTAAAAAAAATTAAAAAAATTAAAAGAAATAGAAATATTAACTTTCGGAATAATATCGACCACATTTCTAAAAATTAAAATTAAATATTTATAATATATTTGATCACAACTAAAGCCCTTCTTTTGGCCGAACAACTTGCTCAAACTTTCCTTTACCTGCATCAGGGAAGTTGTGAATCTTCGAATTCTTTCATTTGACATCAGGGTCTTCTTTTCCGTAAAAACAAGTCGAAACTTGTTTATACAAAAAAAAAATCAAGAATGACACTATTTTTACCAAAAATATGAAAAACGACGTTAGAATGTTGTCTGTTTTATAAAATTCTGGAATTAGCTTTCACAGAATTAAAAAAAATTGCGCGGAGGGAAAAATATTAACAACATAATAGGTCATTATTTTCATTATTGGTATTTGTAGACAACTGATTTTGAAATTTAAAAAATTATAAAATTAAAGGAAATCGAAATTCTCGGAATAATATGCATGATACCGACCACATTTTTAAAAATTAAAGAAATATATATATATTTGGTCATAACTAAAGCCCTTTACTTTGATTTAAAATACTTTTTGCTACATCAGGCATGGCAAAAGTGCATGTAGGCCAGTGAAGGAGAAAAGTAATATTTTCTGTCTTTCCTTGTCTGCATGTACATGTAAATCAACTTAAAACTATCATGTGTATGAACGAATATGCATCTGATTGCATGCACAACTGGAATTTATCACATCAATGCATTATATTTTGGGAAATATCTTTGGTTGTGATTATCAAGGAAGCTGAATTTTCCAATGATCTGCAAGCATTTTTACTGTGTTCTCAATTGCAGATTTAACAACATGAAAAGAGTGGCAGAATGATGTACATGCACATGCATGATTTTGACCAACCTTTATACATGTAGGTACAACATTCTGATAATCTAGTAAAACATACTGTATGCTTGTTAATTAGCTCCCTTAAACTACAGCAATGTAAACAACGATTGTACAGTAGATTGCAATTTTTATTTATTTATACTGCTCAAATAAACACTGTTGCATTATCTCTCGTGCAACTTCCACAAGACAATACCTTTTATGAATAAATTTTCTAATTGGACATCCTTGCATTTTTTGGCAATAAAACATCCGATTACAATCATCATCATCGTCATAAATACATGTAACTCACAGATTTATAACAAAATCAGTCTTAGAGAAATCGAGCCAAATCTTACATCTGACAACAATACTTGTGAAAAACTTATTTCACCTTTAGACTATAAAAATACAGTTCTTCAACCATTCAGACAATGCATTAAAATATTGGCGTTCAAATAAACTTCCCTTAGTCACCAACATTTGAATGGTGAGCGTAATTTAGCATAAGCAATGCAGGCAGTTGAACATCTTAAGCCTAGAAATTCATGTGATAACTTAAAAGATAGCCTTTCCATAAAGCAACCAATGTATTCTATAATGCATTTAGAGCATAATTCCGACATTTTCAACTTTGAAATTCGTCACAAAGTATAAATGCACTGCATTCAAACAGAATTTACTTCCACTAAATGGGCCTGATCTAATCCAGTAAGTTTCAGCCCACCACTGATTGTTTTTCAGTCATGTCATCATAACTGGCAATTGAAGTTTTATCATTTGCATTTTGAACTAAAAAGTGGGTGACCAATTCTCTTCACACTTACTTGAGGGCTAGATTTCGACAATCCTCCGCCTCCCAAAAGTGACTGACTCTGCAATTACTTTGGCCACTTGCGATTAATACGAAACGGAAGTTCTCGATGCGATTCACCGCTTCCTAAAAAGGAGAACGAACACGTCGACAGAATTACAGAGAAATTCTGAAACAGATTTTAAAATGAAATTAATACTTTTTATAACAAACAAATGGAATTATGCAAATTGCCCAGAAGAATGGCTTTGAGTAAACCAAAACCTCCTCTAATGTGCCTCAGTGACAGTAAGCATATTTTTGTGGCATTTGGAAAAAATTGACAAAATTATAAATGCTGTTAAAATTCTTTTAAAATGGTGTGGAATAAAATTTAACAATTATGTTAATATTGATACAAGTGCTGTTCTTTGAAGGCTATATTATCGGTAAAATGTGTTTAAAAAAAATGTGATTTTTCATTTTGCTACAAAAATGTCCTTTTTACTAGTTTTCTCCAGAGCGGAAAATAATACGGTTTTTAGCAGCTTAGGCTATAGACTGCTCACAAAACAAAAGAGCATATGACACCCCTATATGCCAGTAGGGAATATAGGGCAGCAAACTTGGGATAGAAAAGGAATAATGCCATGTCCAAATTCTAGGGAAACTGTCTCAGCTTGTGCCTATAAAGAACCTTGACAAACCTCAAATAAAGTCAAGACGAGTGGAAAATTGTTCAAAAGATCTGACCGAAGAGATTTACAAACAATTCCTTTTATACCAAACTATTGGCATATGCACAATAATTTACCTACATGATCACCTCAGGTTTTATAGCACTACTAATCCCCACAAAGAAACAAACGAACTTCCACTCTAAAAATGAGAAAAATGTAAAGCATCTTTAAAGAACAGCTAACAAATCCACATGGAACCTGCGCTAATATTCCAGAAAACATTTGGTTTTATTCACACTTTTCCAGCTTTTCAAATTTGCATTGCTCAACTGGATTCAAAAATACTCATTTTTATTTTAGAAAAAAAATATAAGATCAAAATACATATGTGGGCATGTAGTGACGAATATAAAATTCCGACAAAGTAACAAGCAACATCTTTGTAATCCACAAACTTCCGGAAATTTAAGACAAAAATGCAAGCATCACAGCATCACACCAAGTGCTAGATTACACTCATTTCCGATTTAGGTATGCATTATTGTCAGCAAGGCACTAAAGGACAATTTTGATTTCATGAAGTAGTTTTGGTACTGAGTTCAACTAACTTATTTCCAAAAATGAGATCAGCATCAGGAGCTCCTTTAGGGTGCTGGTACTTCTGCCTTCTCTCTCTGTTCAAATTCATGACAGCTGGGCGTTGTTGGGCAGCCAGCATTTCTTGGTAATCTTCTTCTTCTTGACGTTCATTTATATCAAGAGTTAATCGTTTCACTCGCTCTTTTTCCAATTTTTCAGCCTGTTAAATAAGGAATGACGGAAAACGTTATTTCATGTAATATAATGGAAGGTACCAAATTATTGTGGTCATTTGATTAGCTATTCCCTGGTCTACAAGATCTTAGTGGATTATTTTAATTAAAATTTCACAAGTTTACTTCGATGCTAGTTTTAAACGTCAACAGCTGTTAAACATAAGGAAAACGTTCTGACCTCTTCTCTGTCCTTTAAGTTGAGAGCCAATTCTGAATAAACGGATACTTCTAAACTTTTATACTGCTGCTTGTTTCCTTTCCTTGTCATCAAAATAAAATTAATGGTGTTTTTATCCTCTAACTGTCCTTCAGAGTCAAAAGCACGTTGTATGGTCACTTAAAAATAAAGTTGAAAAATACATTAACCAAATGGCGCGCCCAACAATCTAAAGTGAAATGCCAAAAAATTGCAACATATTATTGGTTTCCTAAATCATACAGGTACATAAATCAGCACTGCAGCATTTTATTAATTTTAGGGTTATAACATTTTAGATGAGGCTTAAGCTCAAACTTAAAGAATAGTTGCAACATTTTACCAGTTTTCTTCAAACTGCTTTTAACATTAACTGGAACAGGGATGTCAACTTGTGGGATTTTGACGGACTCTTGACTGCGATGCTAACAAAATTTTAATAATAAAAAAAAAACGTTCATAATTGTGCTGAAATAACATGAAACCAAATAAAAAGATTTAATTTTACCTGAATGTTTTCAGCCATCATTTTGTCAAAAGCGGTCATGAAATCTTCATCTTCCTGGCATGCCACAAGCTTAGGACCGCCTGGGAAAAAGTTTATATCCTCAGTGACACCAGGAAGAGAATTTCCAGCATTTTCATGGGCATCCTCACCATCGTTTTCACCATCCTTAAATTAAAGAAAGCATGAGAACCCAACACTTCAATCAATTACATAATGGTACCATCAATAAATACAAACCTCAATTTCCATTGGCTGACTTTGACTATCCCCAACAAAATCTTCATCAGCGCCTTCTACATCAGGTTCAGTGTCACTTGGCACCGTGCTGCGATCATCATCATCTGCAGCATCATCTATAATAAGAATACGAGTAAGGTAAGGAACGCTCAACGTATTTTTTAATTCCCTCGTGAATTGCTGGATACTACACCAACAAATTTTACGTAGAAAATATTTGTGCAGTTATTTACAAAATGCTAATTTAAAGAGTCTGTTTGATGGACAGCTTACCTTCGTCAGTCTCATGCACAGTTTCTAGCCCATCAGAGTAAACTTCCTTTCCAGTTTCACCATCTTTGTACTTCAGTGCTGGCATTATTTCACCTAGATTCAATATTGTTAATAAACATTGCAATTGTCAAGGTCAAAATATAACAACCGAGAGATTATTTAACGATGCTGCTCACTCAGTTTATGGCGCAACTCATCTTCAAGTTCCTCGACAGCTTTTTGTGCCTCCTCATAGCTATTGAATAGCTTGAGCTTGGGTCTCAAAATATTAATCGTATCTTTCAGCATAAACTTCACAGTGACAGGGAAAGGATTTTCATCATTCCATAGTTCATTGTTTTGCTTAAACCAATAGTAACGCTATGTGGAAAATAAAAAACAACTTTGTGTAATTAACCCGAAACAAATATGGTAACGAAGATGAATCTAATCAAATTAGTATGGAAGATCAGAAAAGGAATGTCACCCATAACCAAGAGTGAAGGGGAATCCAATATCATCATATGCGCATTCGTCATGCAAATGAAGCAAAAAGCAGAAGTTTGAAAACAAATAGTAAATTTTAGAAACACTACCCACCTGAAAGTACGTAAGGAAGCAGTCTAGTTTTTTCTTACTGGATCCACTGTTAAAATATTGACCGCAAGTATCCAATAAAATGCAAATTAGGCGAATTCTGAACAAATGATCTGGAGGATCAAGCTCCGATATAGTGCCTGTAAAATGTATTAACAAATACTGTGAAACTGTCGGTAAACGTTTAACAATGCTTAAAAAAAATTAAAAATATCTTACCATCATAGAAAACTCCAAAGGTGATGAACAGATATAGAACTTTGAAGATAACTGCAGATTCCACCATTCGATAGTTGTAAAGTTCACCCAAATAGCGAACGGCACTTACTCGTCTTTGATTATATTTGGCATAGTTAATCTAAAATGAAAATGGTGCTAATAGTTAGCTAAGAATTCAGTAAAATATACATATTAAGTAACATTTTATAGTAGTAAAAGAACAACAATTTTAGGAAAAATTTAGTCAATTAAGCTTTTTTTAAATTCAAAATTGCCAGTTAGTACAATGCCTAAATATACATGTAATACAAAATCTTAACTTAATTGTTTTCCAATGATTCCTTTTATTGATGACATTTTTTTTGGTCCAATATGCATAGCTATACACTTTTTTGGACAAGCTGGTTGCGATTAATTTTTTTTTAATTTTCCCATTCATTGGTAAACAGTCAACATTGAAATAAACTACATTGTAACAAAAAGGGGGAGGGGGTGTGGAATTAACGGTTTCATAAATCCTTTACAGAGCAAAATAATTATTTATATTTTTCCTTATACCTCCATTCCTAGTCGGATGTCTTCGAGGACGCCATCAACAACATGAGGCCCAATGTGCTCCTAAAATGGTAATTAAAAATGTAGTCATCGAACGGCAAATTTAAGCAAAGATAATCGCTCAAAATTTACAATACTACCTTGTGGGCGACTAAACCAGCTAGTAGATTAGCAACACATCTGATGTTGTAATACTTGACATTCCATATTGCTGTCAAGCATTTTGTGGAGTAAAATGATATGTCAACATCTTCCCAATCAAGTTTGCGCATTTGTCGCAAAACTTTCTCCGTGTTGTTCTTTCCCAAATCGCGATACAAGAGCTTGCGAATGTACTCGTACATTGGAGGACGGATCTTTGCTACAGACTTGAAAAGAAATATCATTGGTTGGTTCAGTAACTAATTTCCAAATATCTACCTTCCCTATGCTAACTTTAAAAATAAAATAATTCCAATTAACCAAGATCGCATCTGCAAAACCTTTCTCATAAAAAAATGATTTACATTGCAGACAAAATTAGATGGGGCTAGACCCTATAACTGCAACACTAAATATTATGAAACTTATCCAGTAAAATGGAATTTTTTTACCTAGCAATATGATTTCTATGTTAAGAAAATCATTAGATTCCAGTTTAGTTACATTTTTAAAGAGAAACACAATGAAAGATTCCCAGTTAATTATATTTTTAACCATTATCTCCTAGCATGTCCATTTGGACACATTCAAATTACAAATGTTTGATCTGCTATCATAACGGCATTTGATTTCACAACTTGATGAATACTTGTGGTAGGCACTTTTCAATCTATACATAGTTTACCTAGACTTCCGGAAAAAGTTACAATTACCTGTAGCTCATCTTAAATGGATTTTTGTTAAGTTAAACCGCAAATAAATGATCAGAAGAATGACATGACAACAAAAACGAATAGCTTTCATTTCTAAATAACTGGAAAATTATTATTTTTGTTGCTAAAATCTATGGCCTAGAATGTTGTATCCCTTCAATAGATAACTTCCAAATTTTTTTTCCAGTGTTTCCACACAAACAATTATGAATATCTGAAAACATTTGTAAAACAGTATGCAATGTGAAGTGAAATTCCTTTTCGCACACATTCTGTTGAATTACTTACAAGTAACGATATTTGCATTTGCAACGATTTCATTGAAAGAATAATTTCTACCTCCTGAAGAAAAATTTTCATGCAAGGTATTTTTCCTAATTTTTCGATTGGTAGTTTATTATAATTCACCACCATCTTAACTGCTGGTATCACGCAGCTTTTTACACACGTTATTAAATTACTAATTTCCACTCACCTGCTGAACCTCAGGAGGGTTACAGTAGTAGAAAGCATTTTCAATCATGGTAATATAACGACTATCTAGAGCCATAACAGACTTTTTCCTCATCATTTGATCCTATTATTTTTTTAAAACAAATATATTTTTAAAATGGTACACAAGGTTTGTGATATTTCAGCCTATACCTTTGAGAAGTAATTACCAAATAAAACTTCGTCCTCTGATATGATTCTGGGGATCGAAAAAGAAATCTGCCGCATGTTTCCAACAAGTTGCACGTCATCTCAATATGGTGATGACTAAAATCGAATAGTAAAATCTGCAAAAGGCGCAGACAGGTTAAATGCAAAATATCAAAAAAATCACAAGCTGTAGAAACTGAAAAAAGTTATTACCTTCAAACAAAGCAAAGCTTCAACTTTGGCATACATTTTGAATTTCACCAATTCACCTGTAATATATCAATTTGTTATATCAATTAATGTCTCGCATCCCTCCAAACACTAACCTATCAACAATGGGCACAACAGCTGGTTACAGATTTAGATTAATCAATAACAATCAATAAATTTAAACTTAGCTGCTTAATTTTTGCTATATTTATGCCTAACCAAGGATATATAAAGGAACTTCAAAAATCAATTTTCAAAACTACCAGGGCAGAAACGAAGGATAAGAATACAGGGTACATACCAATAAAGCGTACAGTCTTTACTTTTGACTCAATGTTGATTTGATCTTTTTTAGATACATGGTGTTTAAAATCTTGCTTTAACATGGCAGCAAGATCAGTGGCAATATCTGGCATACATGGATTTAAAGTTGCCACTAGTCGAGCATAAAAAGGTAAAAGATCCAACCTAATAACAAGTATAAAAAATTGACTTGGGTAAAATTACACTAAAAACAAATATGAAAATTGAAAAAATGGGCACTACCTTGTCCTCGGAACCAAGAAAAGTGCCTTCACCAATTTTTTTCTATTAGGTTTTGTGTTTAGATTAAGGCAAAATTCAACAGCCGCCTAACATTAAAAAGAGAATGTCATATAAATACATTAAATAAATAATGATACGACAATTTCAGAAAGCTTTGAAAATTAGTTAACCTTGTCAATAAGTTCCCTGTTCACACAATGTGGTAATGATGTGGTGAAAGCATCTAGCAACATTTTGGCCGCTGCATTTCCAGTTATTTCAGGCTCTTCTTCCACATCTACATGTACATGTACATGTAAATGTTGCAATGTAATAAACAAATGTAAAAAGGCAATATTTAATGGTCCAAAATTTAAACTGGATTTTAGTCATTTTATAATATTTAATCTACTTCAAATCAATTGTGAGAGCGGCCAGGGTCAGATCAAAGATCAATACACATTCCGGGTTGGAATGTGGCATTACGAAGGATTTCATCACATACCAAAAAGGGAATGTAATTAAGGGCGCATTCCAAGATTCAACATTTTCTGTCTGTGCCAAATCACATGAGGTGGTTTTTAGCACAATTTGGTAAATTCCAAACTATAATTCTTTAGTATTATAGAAAATTTAAGCTTACCCTCAATAATGGGAGCTACCACTTCTTCATCATCTTGGTCTACAGTCTTTTTATCGTCATTCTCAACTTTGACGTCATTTTCTTCTGGAACAATGGTTTCAGCCTCAATTTCAGCCTCCGGTGTATCAATCTCCTCTAATTCTAACGATTGCCAGCATCAAATTAATATGTGCTCCTTAGACAGAAAATAGCAATGCGAACTCGTATAATACCTTCTTCTACAGGTCTTTCGACTGCTTCTGAAGGCGTGGCTGGGCGCACACTATCTTTGAATAGAATCTGTCATGAAAAAGAAAAGTTCATCAATTTCTCACTTGCTAGAATGTGATGAATAATAAAATAATGATTTATGTTAAATTGTAACATACTGCCGGAATAAAAGATTTTAAGTCTGGCATGTTTTCATAAAAACTTCTGGTGTCCTCATCTTCCCAGAGTGAAGTTTCACTGTCAAACTGAAACTTGCCAAGAAGAAATTCCAAAATGTAAAAAAAAACGTTTTGAACATCGTTATATATAAAAATAGATAAACTTCACCCCTACCTCGTTGTTCTTAAATCTATTGTGAATGTCAATATTTCCATTATTATCTGGATCATTTTTGGAGTTTTCTACAAGATATTTTAGAAAACATTATAGCGAATCCTATAACAGGCCAATCTAACTCTAGTCAGCCTGACATTCACGCTGATCACAATATCACCAAATTAAAAATTATTAACCATCTTCTGGTAAAACTGGCATATCTTCATCCAATGTATCCTGCAAAGTAAATTTTGCATTTAACATGTTTGCCTTTCGATATTCCTGTTTAGTTATACAGATTTTTATTGAAAAACGAACTTACTGCAAACTGCTGTGTATTGGAAAGCAATTTCTGATATGCGATTTCAGCAGCATCACACTTATCCCGACGTTCAGAGCTAAGTTCGCCTTTAGTCTGTGGAAAACATTTTAATACAAGATTTAAAGCATTCATCCATATATAAATATAAACATTAACAATATTTAAAAAAAATTGCATGAGCAACCTGTAGTATTCTCCGATTCTGCCGTTTTATCGACTGAATTTCCTTATGACTTCTAAGCAAATGTTTGCAAAGAGTAGCATAATAATCTTTAAGCAATGACCGCACATTTCTTTGACGCTCCGGATTCAGCATCTAGTAATAAATTCATCGCAGTTTAAATGAACTCGACAGTTATTATTACAGTATTTATACAGCTGAAAAACAAACTTACATTACTACGTGGGATTTCACGTCCATACTTCTCAGCTAAAAGACGCACTTTCCTGGGAACTAAACCACAGTAATCCTCACCACAATGTTTACAAAACACAAGAATGATAGACAAGTTATTGTGGTCCTCTTTGTCCATGTTGATTAGATTCGTCAACAAATTTCCAAGGAGTGGTAAGCCCTCCTTGTGAGTGAAAACGCCAGCAGATATGAGCTCAGCATAGAATCTTAGGTCAACCCGTAACTTGCTGGGATTCGAAATCTATTTAAAAACGAAAAATATCCATAGGAGTATGGAAAAATAATATGCAACGCAAAATGAGACATGTTCATATGTTACCTTTTCATCCTTCTTAAAGGTCAGGTTTTTATGCCACTTCTCCAGGAGCATAGAACAAAAATCAGCATAGCGCTGATGAAGCAAAGAACAGATAGTAACAGCTGCTCCGATATCAGACATTTTTAATTTGGCTTCCACAATGGCATCCGCCTTTAGAAGCAAAGAAGGACAAAAATGAGTTTCTTTAGTAACGATGCTCAGTTGTTCTAAAAGGAAAAATGTTCTGCACTGAAGAATATTTAGATCTTACCACTTCTCCGATGTATCTAGTGAGATTCAGACCATTCATGTCTTTGATCAGCACATCCCTCTGCACTTCAGTGATGCTTCTCTGCGCACAGAATGAACAAGGTTACAAAAAAAAATTCATACCCATGTAAAATTATTAAAAAGGGGTTTAACCATAGTGCAAATAAAGCAAGCATACCACTTTCTTCACAAATGCAGTATTTTTACGCAAGCTGGAATCCAATTTGCTAAAAAAGGACTCTTCAGGCCTGTTAGCTGAGAGCAATACAAAATAATATAACAATTTTCAAAAACATTCAAATTGTTATTAAACATCACACACAAAACTAACAAAAAAAATTCAAAATAATACAATATATTAAATATATATATCATTAATTGACATTAAAGTTGGGGAACATTTAAAATTGGTTATGAAACCGCGATATGTGGCTATAATTGCCTTTAATGATCATGACATGAAAGTAGAATTGCAATGGAAAACAATAAATAACATGATTCTTGTAACTTTTTCTAGCAGATTTTAGCAGGTGTCAGAAACAATTAAGAAAAATCATAAAACGAATGGTGCAAAATTTCCAACCAATGCATTAGAAGCAAGTATTCTATTTCTGAACATTCTGACTTAATGCAAGGGAAAGATGTAATTATCGACAAAACAAATAAATTTAAAATGAGACAAAATTTAAGGAAGCTGAGGATAAATGCCTTAAAATGTTGAATAAGAAAATATACCAGGGATATGTTCACTATGAATATAAGTAAAAATTGCCCTATGTTATACCTGCTGCGCTTTTATTCGCTTTTCTGAGATCTTGCTTGGCTTGAAGCTTCTCATTAATTTCAGCTAGCCGCTCTTCTAACAGCCTCTGCTGAAAATTTTAAATGGACAAGCTACTACAAATGGACAAGTTTGCCACAAATGACAAACAATGAAAGCAAAACATGTTCAAAAATACAACCCACCTCTTCTTCAGCAGCAGCCAGGGCATTTTCAACAACAACATCCTGCAATGATGTAAAATGTCTAGCATAAACAACCTATTAAAGCTAAACAATTTTTCATATTTATCTAACATATAGATGTCAGGAAAATTACTGCCAAGCAGCTGCGAGTAAAGCAATTATAAGACAAATCACAGCATGTGCTTAGATGTAGTGCACATACAGTAGACGAGATATTCCAAGCGTGTGACTAATTTTGAAAACATGATTGCATCAAGAAATGGTAACCTAACAGTCTTAATATCAAAAGAGCTTTGAAACCAAATAGCAAAATGCATCATCTTTATTGTGGTTTGATTATCCAAGAAAATATGTAAATTTATAATGTACTTGCCACAGGCTCTTCCTCATTCTTCACAGCTACAGTTTCATCTGTAATTGTATTTGTGGTCAACTCATGACTACTATCTGGTGTTCCTTCATGGCTTTTGTCCTCAACTGCAATATTCTTCTCGCTCTCATCTCCTGTGGAATCTTGCCTAGAGCTGCTGTCACTGTCTGCCGAAGCAGCTCTATGAAAATCAGTCACTGCACCATTGTTGATACTTTTCTCCTTTTTCACATTGTGGTTTGAAAGTTTACGGCCACGATCTTCACGCTCTCTACGCCAACTTTTGCCTCTCTTTTCTTCACTGGGTTCCTTGGTAAAAGAGTACATGCAGATTTCATCTTACAATCATATAACCGACATTCAATACAATCAGCAGACAAAATGCAAAGTGGGGTGGTGTTTTGTATTTCTGCACAAACATGATGATATATCTAACTTTCAATGAATTGTGGCACTGGTTAACTCTGACTATGATTTTGGTAATGCAGTCTGAATTTCTTATCATACCAGTATAAAGATTCTCAAAGACATGACTTACTTTTTCTATATCCACCATTGGTTGATCACTATTCATGGTGTAATCTTCATTGAATTTTCAGAAAACAAAGTGATTTGCTCATACCATCCACAAATGAAGCTTAAGCATTCATGTTACATCTATAATGCAAACGAAAAATTACATAAAAATTAGGAACCATCAAAGATAGGAAATTAATGCATTATTTGCAAATTCTTTATTAATGTGCAATTGTTTTTGACAAAATGGTGTCCATGTTCATGATGGGGTAAGGTGTTAAACACTACAAAACTATTTAGACCTCCTGGAAATTTTGCCAACAAAGAGGGACTTCAACCTCTTAAGAGGGATCTTCAATTCAATTCAATACTTCACCCTGCAGTCAGTAGATTAGTACCATTTGGCAGGGGGGATCCTTAGTGATGGATCCCAACACTACAATTAAATTAATTTCCCATAATTGGGACATTAACGAGGAGAATGGGCTAGGAAAGGAAGACGGTCATGGCGGATTTAATTTAGGAGCTATCCCAACATTCGCCTGGAGAAATTGTGGGAAACCATGAAAAGCCACAATCGAGGATAGCCGACCCGGGAAGCGAACCTAGGTCTACCGAATGCAAAGTGAGAATGCTAACCACTCAGCCACCTTTAAAGTGAAGAGATCAAATGGAATCTACACAGGGCCTCGGTTTAAACTCTCATCCGAATAGAGCTGTCACTTAGAAAATTTTGCACATCCTCAAAATCCTCACAGACCTCGACCAGGTAGAATTTTGTCATTCCCAGGAACAATCACCCCTCAGACGTTTCCTTCTGTTCCAGGAACATCACCTGAAGGTTGCTTGAATTCTACTTCAGCAGTACAAATTACAAATTAAACTGACACATTTATTAACCATCAATCTACAGAGAGAGAATTACCCACCCTATCATGGTAACGTTCAAGATTAGCCAAACTATCTTGCAAATAACTTAAGAAAGCCACGAAATTTAAAGTCAGGTCAGCAGACCCAGGTTTTGTAGCTAGGTAACCCAAATCCAAGCGGCAAACACTTGGCTACCATGCTCAATGACATTGGATTATCCTGATGGGAGGAACTGCTATATGGTAGGGAGACCATACAGTCATAGGTTACACTGCACTGCTGTGCATTACCCACACTACTGCTAGCATGATCACTTTTTGCTTCAAACCCCACCCCCTTACGTCCAAGCACTTTGCCGATTTAATGGCATACCTTCCCTCTCGTGCCTCCCCAAGCAAAGCTCTACTAAAGCTCTGCATCGGCACATCACATCCTGAACTTCACCCTCTGCAAGCCCATAGAGGTCATAGGCCATGCTCACCTGCTTAAATTTAGATAGGTGTGTATTGATCTCCCTGGCTCTTAACAATAGTTCTGGAAAAGGTATTGTCATAAACAAACTTTTGACCGATTTTCCCTTCAATAATGTAAATAGTCATTGTGCTCTTGCCAATCATACAAGGTCTCTACTTGATCGCCCAATCAAACTTTGACGATGGATCTTTGGCTGTGACATCAAAACCTAATAATTTCCCATAACTCAGCTTTGCCAGCCAACTGGCATAGCGGAAAAGTTCTTACTTACTTAGATTCCACAAGTGTGACATATATGTTCCCTTGCTTATTAACTCACATGCTTCTAACTCTCACCACTCAATGTACCCAGCAATGCTTCAACAGCAGTGACTATTTGCACACCATGTGGCACATAAGGAATACCCTATCTTCCATCTCAGGCAGATGACAGTGACCCTATTTTCCCAATACCTTCATTCATTCCCAGAATCGCAAACTTGCATTCTCCAAACTCCCCCCCCCCCCCATATTGAATAATTTGTAATTTGTGCAGTTCCCAACTGTCCTCTGATATCAGGGAATATCTCATTGCAAAACATCAGATTCCGTAGTTACATCCCAATTCGAAATTCCAACTGAGCATTCTTCAAGCAGAGACTCTATGCTCCAAAAACAAGTATCAACCATATCGAACTCCTCTGTTCACTAGATTATGGTGGAGGGAATCTTTAAACGTAACTACCGAGTTGGTAGAACCTGTCATTCCAATCCACTTATGGAACTCCGAGCCCATTCGGATCCATTCTATTGGTCTTATTTCTTGCATGCCATTAGAGTTGGAACTCTCTTCCAAAGGATAGCCTTAAGCTCCACGAAACTCAATTTTGCAATGATGTTGGGGTCCACACTAATGTGGTGGTAACCACCGAATAATTTGTGTTGATGGATTACACCCCCTTACCACATGGTATTTATTTACTGATAGTAGGGTACTGAGTTGAATTGAATTGATTTGAATTGAAAATGTGATTAATCCTTTGCATTGCGTCATCAATCGATTTTTCCGAATAAATTAAACTTATTATATCTTACAAATGTTGCATACAGTGATGAACAAAAGTGATTATATAGTTATGCAATCCAATTTCCAATCTCAATAACTTAACCCATTGACGAATTGGCCGGAGGGTTTAGTATGATGTATGGCATTTAATGGGATTACACGTGCAACTAGCTGCTTCAGTGGAAGCATTTGAGATTTTGCGTGATATGACAAATTCCAGAAAATGGCTCAAAATAATGGGACAAAAGTCGTTATATCTTTTTATATTTGGAATTATTCATCAATTTATCACGAATTATTCACATGCTCAGTAGGCTAGTTGTTGGTCAATCCTGAGACTCAATAGCAAGCCAGCGAGTCATCATTCCATGGATTTCACCAATTTTAGTGGTTTCTGGTGTTATATTTGCAAACTCTTCAATCAACATCATTTCCTTAACCTTTTTTTTGTTTGACGATGGCTTGATGTGATTTAATGAGTTAACCAAAGTTTCAATTCTGGCAACAAGTGTTCAATTGGATTTATTTCTAAATCTTTTGAATCCATCAACAACAGCAACTATCTGGAAAGGATGTTGATCGGTGCTCCGATAGGAATACAAAAAACAACTAAAACATTGGTGGAATCCATGGAATGATGTAGGACTACCACTGCCTTGATTGAGTCTCAGGTTAGACCAACAAAATACTAAACATGCAACTGAATTAATGCAAAATACACGATGAATGGATGAATAAATCAAAACATAAAAAGGTGCATTGTTTTGTCCCCTTATTTTATGCCATTTTCTGGAATTTATCATATCATGCAAAATGTCATTTGATTCTACTAATACAGTTGGTTGAACATGGAACCTCATCAAATAAAGTGCATGAATATACTTTGAGTTTTGACTATTTATACATGGGTTAAAAAGTTATAGAGATTGGAAATTTGAATTTTGTAATGGCAGGTGTAATCACTTTTGTCCTTCACAGTATGTTTATTACAAATTTCCTTGTAGAGATAGGTCTAAAATGTTTATTGTAAATGCAACGGCTTAGTATACGAAGCTTAATTGTTGGAAAAAACAACTTATATTTAAAAAGAAAATTGTTCCTTCCCTCCACGAAATGGTTGCTTAGAAATCATTGAGCACGTAGGCCTACTGCATGCCAACGGAAAATACTTTTCTGGTCGACAACAATTTCATATTTGTCAGGAAAACAATCGCAACAATATGGATTACAACGCGCTGTTTCATGCTTTCAGAAGCTAATTGGTGTTCTCTTTCAGTACAGCCTCTGATCTCCATTTACGAGTTTCTGTGACATGTTTTAATTCGAAAATCGAAATTATAATCTTGCGATGATTAAAAATGTATTCCGCAAGATCGTATTCTTTAGCAGAAATTTTGTTGTTTGCTGGTATTACTTACAAATATGTAATGATGCCATGATTTGTAATGATACATGTTCTTCACAGTGTATTTCAAACAAAAAAGACTACACAAGCACATTCTGAGGGCCGTAAACGTACGTTTGTGTACATTTTTTCTACTGATTAATTTTCACGTTATCATGTATCCTGTCATGATTGCTTGTTTAGGTATTATTCTCTTCAATCAGTACCTGTCATAACTCCATGTAATATTCTTTGTTTATCCATGATCATGCAGGCAGTATATATAATTAGTAGCTAAAATCAGTAGCTAAAATTAAAAAACAAAAATAGCCATTACAGAAACCACACATCTGTTACAGTGATAACTTAGTTGTGTGCTTATTAAAATTCGGTAAAATACATGTTTCCAACACGGTGTACATTTTTATTACACTGTACTTAAATATAGACATTGGTTTGTTCATATTTAAATTATTGACTTGCCTTTTCATGCACATTTGTTATATTTTGGAAGTAGGATTTCCGAAAAGGACTATCAAAATAATGTATAACTTTAGTATATTTTCCGAAAAACTAACAAACGACGTAATTGCTTTCCACGGAAAGTTTTTGGAACAGAACAAATTATATTCGAACATCTACCGCCAGGGTTCCCCTGGACTTGGAAAAACCTAGAGAGCCTATCAAGAAAAACCTGGAAAAGTCAAGGAACTTGAAATTGTCTGGAAAAGTCAGTAAAATTCAACGTAGCCTATTAATGTTGGCACAATCCAAAATTAATATTTCCACGAGTAGTTCAGGGCCCATTTCAAAACGTTTACAATTTTCCCAGTACAAATTTGCAAAATTGTTAAAAATTTCCCAGTACAAATTTGCAAAATTGTTACAATTTTCCCAGTACAAATTTGCAAAATTTTCGCTAATTTCAGAGTACAAATTTCCAAAATTTTAAAACTTTTCGTAATATAAATTTGAAAGATTTCCAACCTTTTCGAGTACTAATTTGAAAAATATTTTCCACTGTTTTCGAGTACAGATTTGTAAAATTTTCAGTAGTGTCAGAGGAAAGACTCGCAAAATTCACAACAGATTTCGAATACAAATTTCACGATTCCCACAGTTTTTTCAGGCCAATTTTGTCAAATTTTTAAAAATTTTCAAAATTGTCATTAGTAGCCTACATTTTGCAAAATACTTCTGTTAATTCATTTTCAACAATGTGGATAAGATTAGCTTGTGTCAATTTTGAATTTGTCATTGGTCAGAGAATTTTTTTTAGAGAAATGGAGAAGTCAGGGAATGTTGAAAATTTAAATTTCTGGTGGAACCCTGACCGCTTGTTGATAAAACACTAGCTCCACTGGCTTAGACGAGGCATTTAGGCTCGACAAAAATGCACATGGACATTTTTTAAATATTTAACAAAACAGTGATTTGAAAAAATGTTTTTTTATCAAAATGAAAAATAATTTTAGTTAATTTTTGCAGCTAAGAAACCACGATGTTTCGAACGCATTAAATGATGATTTCTAAAAAAAAAAAAAAGTTGCACAAATATTGCAAAATATTGTAAAATTGAACATTTGAGAAATGCTTGGAGAAAGTTTTACAAAGTTGCCTAGTATAGCATTGGAAATGCTTTTCAATGCACGTAGTTCAATTATTTTAATTTGTCATTATGACAAAAAAATTGATAAGCATTAACGAGTAAGTTTTCGTTAGGGAATTTTGGATTTTAGTCAGGGAAAAGTCAGAGAAATTGAAAATGAAAATTTTGTGGTCACCCTGATTAAGGAAACATTATTTCATGAAGCAAAATATAGTTCCTGTAGGTTAAAATATTTCATATTTTCGATTAAAGACCCTAATATAATTATTAAAGTAAGCCCATAAACATTTAGAATAATTCAAACAAAGCACCCACACCATCGATAAAATAATTTTTAGTTGCAGTTATTTTTCATCATGTTCGAGGTTATATTCACTGTGTAAAAACCAATTTTTTGAAATTAACAACAAATGTCGACACATGTTTGTTATTTTCCTTATTAATCTTGGTGGTGATAAAACATGAATCATTCTTCTTATAAAAGATTCAAACAAAAACAATAGTCTAATAATGGCACTTTTGGAGATCGTGTGTGCGTCTTGAACATGTGCCACATTATGATAATTCACTAATAAGAAAAATTGCACAATAAAGGTTATTCAATTTCTGTTCAATTATACATATAACTTAAGGCATAAGTCATCATGATATGCATGGACACAATATATTGCTTGAACTATAGGGCTATATATTTTAATTAATATTATTCAAGGAATATATATATATAGTTTCTAGATCATTAAAAAGACATTTTGCAATGTCTTCCGTGATGTTTTAAACGCATTTGAAATAAAGCGTATGTTGTATGTATGTGCGATGTTGTGCACAATAAAAGTATTCATATACAATATACATACTTGTGAAAATATTACAATTTTTTATTAAGTGAAAAACGTTTCATTAAGTGTTATAAACACAAAAGTTGGTTGCGTATTCTTCTATAAGTAACGTAGGTCTAATCGTACATGGAGATCACTGGGTCATTAAAAAATAAGCAATGGCGCTTTCTATACATGTGACACTCGATCGGACTGAATTTGCAAAATATATCAATGTTGACTTGTCATCTATTAATTTAACGTTGGTGCTCAAACCATTTGGCCACAAGGTCCATTTAAGATATCATGATTTCATTTATCAGGGTTCCCCCAGACCTGGAAAACCTGGAATAGTCAGAGAACTTGAAAATTACCTGGAAAAGTCAGGGAAGAATGGTTTAGCTTAAAAAAGTCAGAGAAATTCAACGCAGTCATGGCAACTCATGACTCATTTTCAAAGTATTAATTTTCAAAATTGTCCACGTTTTC
>JAQGAO010000327.1:0-38074 GCA_034697705.1 Ommatoiulus sabulosus | reverse complement strand
TGTGCTTAATAAATAAAAATTACATGCATTATTGAAGACTTTTTTTGCTTTTTTTAAAAAAGGAAGCTATTTAACTTATTTTTGTCAGGCAAAGTCGTATGAAAAGTCAGGCAAAAATGAGAATAAAACGGACAAAAGTCAGGCAAGTCGATTTTTCAAATGTGGTGGCAACCCTGCATGTATAATGAAGGGATGTGAAATCTTTATTGGTTTTATTAGCTTTTGAAACGAGCGGTATAACTACTATATATCTTTATCTTGTATATCTTTTGCATGATACTAGATGTCCTTTTAGCCATTGATATTATTTAAATGTCATCATGTATTACCACCCACGAGTTAGCAAAATGTAGGAAAAGGGTGACTGCCTGACAGATTATTTATCTGCTACACTATCGCTCGTAATGAACTAGTGTTGCCATTTATCACAGTTCAGATTCTAGTGATAAGTTAAAAACGAAACAAGTTAAGTATGCACTGTTGTCCTGTTCCTACCATGATGATGGGTATGGTCAAGCTGGAAATTCTATTTGATCGACGTTGGGCAAAAGGTAGAGCAATTTGTTGCACTTCTTTAGGTTCCACAATTCCACATTCTGTATACGCTATTGTTTGCCGGTCCCAACGACCGGGTAAATGGGGAGGGTTAGGGAAAGCAATGGTGAACTACCCTGTAAAACCCTTCACGGTAAATCCCATAACCATCATTTCCAATGGAGGGAGTTGGCATGTGGGGTCTCTGATAGTCTGATTCGACTGAAAATAGTAATAATAATAATAGTGGGTGGTAAGTCTTTCGGTCACAAATTGAATTTATATACATATATATATTTTTCCTTCAGAAAAAGGGCTGGACCATGTGGCAGAAAACATTTTATCCTATTTGGACGCAAAATCGCTCTGCGCCGCTGAACTGGTGTGCAAGGAGTGGTACCGCGTTATCTCGGAAGGCATGCTATGGAAAAAGCTGATCGAGAGGAGGGTTCGCACCGACTCGCTTTGGCGAGGGCTGTCAGAGCGTCGTGGCTGGGGCAAGTACTTGTTTAAGCGGAAGCCAGAAGATGTCAATCCCGATCACCTTTATTACCGCAAACTGTACCCTCGAATAATTCAGGATATTGAGGTTGGTCTCTTTGAATCATCTCCTGTTAACCCAAGTTTGTCATCGCACGTATTTGGTATGCTCCTAAGTCCTGCTACTCTCTAAAATTTCTTAGAGTATAGAAAATAACTGGCGCTGCGGGCGGCATAATCTACAACGAATCAACTGTCATAGTGAAAATAGCAAAGGCGTTTATTGCCTTCAGTACGATGATCAGAAAATCGTCAGTGGACTTAGGGATAATACAATCAAAATATGGGATCGTAACACGTTGCAGTGTGTGCAGGTTAGTGCTTGGTTTTCATTGAAGGGTAGTCTTCCATGATGTGATTGCTTCTGGTCATATGTTTTTGAAAAGTGAAAATTTTCTGTAGCTTGTTGTTTACTTCTAAATATTTCATTACACAAAAAGTTAGATAAATTAATAAAATAATATTTTAGGTCCTTTCTTTGCTACTTGTGAAGATGATGATTAAGGATGTGAAGCGTGTACCCTTCTAAAAACAGTTGAAAGTGAAACAACTTATTTGTCTGATAATTCTAAATATTACATGCAAAAAATTTACAAAACATTGTACTGACAATATTATGAGGATTTATTTCAAAATTCTTTTTAATGGTGTTGAAATTTCCAGTGAAATGCAGATGCAAACAACTTGAACTGAATTTATATTTAATTAAGCCAGGACAAATGCGCGCCTAACGCCATTTTCACCCATGAATCTGGCAAATAGCATACGATTTACCTGTGTTGAACAGTGCATTTTGTAAATAAGAAGCTCGGGGGAAAAGCGACTGCTCCTTTTCTTAAATTTATTAAGCTTTCGTGGACCTGCATTTCCCAACCTTCCTACTTAATGGTACACCGTAATATGCAATCATCTTTTCATTAGCTGCTTGTATGATAAAGGATAAAAAGAAACTAGGAAGCTGCTCTTACGCTATCTGTTTACATTTTTGTGGTTGTAGAATTTTATTTATTTTCCTATAATTGGTTTTTTGAAAGTATATAAAATGTCTAGGAAATGTTAGAGCATTATCTCTCTCTATATTTTTGGCTAATATTTATATCAAATGCTTTGTAGGTGTTGACTGGACATACTGGATCAGTTTTGTGCCTACAGTATGACGACAAAGTGATTATTAGTGGGTCCAGCGATTCCACTGTTCGGTAATTATCACCATAAGGGTGAAACTGAATTTTAAGTGGCTTGATACTCATATTTCAACAAACAAATGTTTGGTCGTTGTTTTCAGTGTCTGGGATGTAAATACGGGCGAAATGATAACATCTTTAATCCATCATTGCGAAGCTGTGTTGCACTTGAGATTTAATAATGGCATGATGGTGACCTGTTCTAAGGTAAGGCATATTTAAATTTACTTACGGCATCCTTTCTGCATTCAATATCTCTCTATATGCTATTCTTTACCAAAAAAAATATTGACTAGTTTATTGTTCTTCAAAATCCCTACATTGTTAATTTAATTAATGATACTTTGATCTTTTCATTTGCCATCATATTGTTTTGTGGATAAATCTTACTTATCGGATCACATGAATTTACATATGTACATATGTGAGCATTTAAATTAATGCATGCATTCGAACTTGCCAACACAGCTTACCTTATGTTGTATATTCCATTAAAAACTGTAAACCTGCTTATGTTATGCGGTGTGAGATGTAGATTGGTGGTAAAGTAAACATATTTGTAAGAAGAAGTATAACTTTTGCTGTCTAAATATAAAATGATTTTGTATTTATAATGTATCCAAAACTTATCTGGTTATTTATGGCAAATATTGCTTTTCAGGACCGATCCATTGCCGTATGGGACATGGTTTCACCCAACGAAATTAACTTGAGAAGGGTGTTAGTCGGCCACCGTGCTGCTGTAAACGTTGTGGACTTTGATGAGAAGTATGTTGTATCTGCGTCTGGTGACAGGACAATAAAGGTGTGGAATACATCCACGTGCGAATTTGTGCGTACGCTGAATGGCCACAAGCGCGGCATTGCTTGCCTGCAGTACAGGGACCGAATCGTAGTGAGTGGCAGCTCGGACAACACAATCAGGTAGGTTTCCCTTTGGTGAATTGAACAGTTTTATATCTGAAGATTGGCCCTAGTGATTGATGCAAATTTCATTTATCAGGCTGTGGGACATTGAGTGCGGCGCTTGTTTACGGGTCTTAGAAGGCCACGAGGAACTAGTACGGTGCATCAGGTTTGATGGAAAACGCATTGTGAGCGGTGCTTATGACGGGTAAGTATTTTTTAGCATTAAAAACTATGTAATGCTTGAAGTAAAGATTTATTATTGAATAGTTGAAGGATATTTTAGATTTTTAAGGTGACATATACCTTATGCAATACTCACTATACATGAAAGTATCTGCCTACTCTGGCAATAGTTTAGAGCTTGGAAAGTTATCATTTTTTAACTCAAAAATTTCATTTCCTTAAAATTAGTCCTTGAAATCGACTGGGATGCATGAAAATGCATTGCATCTACTTTCTACGTTGGGTTACTAACTCATACTTTATGTTCACTTCTCAGGAAAATCAAAGTATGGGATTTGGCAGCTGCGATGGATCCCAGGGCTCCTGCTGGAACCCTGTGCCTGCGCACTTTGGTGGTAAATGTAACTAGATTGGATCTGGGCCAGTGTGCACTTTGGTGCCCTTTTGAGTACACGTAATGTGACCCTTTGATGGTTTTGTTCTAGGAGCATTCTGGACGTGTTTTCCGGCTTCAGTTTGACGAATTTCAAATTGTGAGCAGTTCACATGACGACACCATCCTCATATGGGACTTTTTGAACTTCAACTCGCCCGGTGACAGCAAGTGCTCCCCCTCGCGCACCTACACGTACGTCACCAAATAGGATGAGGGGACATGGAAAACTGGAGAAAATAACGACGCCGGATATTTAACGTGCTGATTTTCCCCCATTGGGGACATGTTGGATGGTCAGCGTGCCCTGATTCTGGACTTCAACCATTCCATCGTCTTCTCCGCTGTTCCTAATGACACTACTAAGCCCGGTCTTGAAAATTTCGTGGCTCCTTGGGCGGCGGTAACGGCTGATGCCATCCACTCGGAATGCTCTCGCGTTTTGTGTTGCGAAGGAAGTACCACAATCGATGTCTATGTGGCGAAGGGTCCGACAATGGCAGAGGCTAGATGTGACGCTATGGTTCCAACAGATTCACTCGGGAATCGGAATGCCATGATCTGCAATCATATTTTAAAGCGAAGCAAAAATATTTCACTGCAACATCCCATAATTGCCCCAATTCCTTTGAATTATTTCGCAGGTTCCTCCCTCCCATACATGAATTTATCGAATCTCCAATCCACTCGGTGGGTTTTCTAATTTTTAAAGGATTCATGCTGCATTGCAATGATTTACAGTTAACTGCCAGAATATATAGGAAAAAATGCCAATTGTTTGAAGAAAAAAAAAATGTAAACTGTTTTGTCCTTTTTTAATTGTCTGCATAACTGCATAGGTATTATTTTCAATGAAAATTTCATATAATAAATAAAAAAGTCGTAAAAATTTTAAATAGTAAGGTTGATGGAAGCAATTATCTTAATACTTTTTAGCTTTTTAACTTAATACAAGTAAATATCTATTAATGCTGCATACTTGCTTCAATTACTGAACATCTTTCTAAATTTAAAAATCTCTTTAGAAGTAATTTCTGCCTGTGTTTCCTGACTTTTTGGTGCATTTATTCATGCAACTGAGTCTGGCAAGAATCACAACAGACATTTGTTAAGAAAATGAAAACTTTTTTTGGCTGTGGCACGGAATATGGAACCGTTGCACACATATGGAGTGTTCTCACATTTATTTTGCACCTGTTCGGTTGAAAATCCTTTCCCCTTCCTACTTATGGTCACTAATTTGAAGTATCAAACCAATAGATTCTTTCGATCTTTAATCCAGTGACTAGCAGCTTTTCCGGTGTGTATTGTCTTATGAAATCTGCCACTAGAGCTAAACTAATTGGTTGGTTTAACTGGGAACATTTCTTTCATTGCCCTTAACTACCAGAAGATCCACTCTAAATATCTCGGGGGCTAACTTCTGCAATTGTGGAAAAATTGTGGCTAACTTTCTGTGTTGCCGCTGATAAATCTGAATGTTGGACCCTTCAGCCGCTGGCGTTACTTGCCGGTATTTTTAAGTGTGCCACAGCTTCATCGTGGGTGCATATGCTCTAGACCCCCTTCTCGTACACTCGCCTGTTCCCGTTTGTCTGCACAGCAACTGCAGTTTGCTGCAACGTTTCCCATTTTAATTTCTGCTGCGTTCTACTCGTGCTTTAGCTGTCGAGCACTGGCTTTTCTTCAGGATGGTGTAGCCAGCAGAAGATGGTCACATTGTTTCTTTTAAATTATAGACTGTGACTCGTCTCAATACTCGATATTGTGCCCTTGCATTGGGGCTGCATCACCGTTTGGATGCTACAGAAATAGTTTTTAAGAGCTCGGAGCCATTGTGTTGCTGTTCACTGTATATTGAATTCATGTGGCCAGATGACGGTTTGATGCCATTCTGAGCAGTCTCAACGTGAAGTGGTTGGCTTTGACATCTTCATCCTTATGGGTTTGGTGCACTTTGAAAATCCCAGTGGCATTGAAATATTGGCTCACGATAGTTCGCAATGTTTGCTGGCATAATTCAAGGCAAGTAAGGCTGTCATGTTTAGCAATGGAGCATGAAGGTTGGCATTCTTTACGGAACGTCGCTATTTGGTGCTGTAAGCAGAAGGCTAGTTTTATTTTCATTATGCTAACAAATGTCACGTGTAGCAAATAATTTCTTCAAAATTCAATCCTCCAAAATGCGAATAACTACTGAAACGTGACCTGGCCTAATATACAATGGTGGCATTTGAAAATAGGCTCCTGGAGTAATTCTTAGTGTACTGTGTATGTGAATATACTTAAAAAATATTAATGCGAACATGACTACACTGTAGTTTATGTAAATAGAAATCCTGGTCTGCTGTGATGAGACTTGTAGATATTTGAATTTTAACCGCATTTTTCAGTTTAATTTCTAAGTATGTAAATATTGAATTAATTCAACAGAACGTCATGTACTGTATATGTGTGTGTGCTGGAATTTAGGGCTACACATAGTCAATGTCCGCAATGCTAATAAATTTCAATATAAGTCTGGTTTTAGCAACTTAATTTTTGTGACAAATAATTTGTAGAGTATTTTACTAAACTTTTCACTTTCCCCACATAGTTAAAAAAATGCATGCCGAATTTGAAGAACAAAAAATGTGAAGCACATGAGGTCAAATGTAGTTTCTTCAACTTTACATACAGTATTTATTCATCATCAGTCCCACAAAAAAAACTCAACTTGGAATTTATTTGTTAGATTTAACTGTCTAACAATGTCTTTAATAATTACAGTGACTTAATGTCCTTTTGTCAATTGAGGGCAACTCTTGTTTTGATCCAATGTTGCCACCTCTTTGACTCTTGATATCACGTGGGCAATTAGCCAAGTTTTGACTAGGATGTGAGTGTACTGACCTAGGTGATTTTGAATCCATGTTGTACAACTAGGCGTAATTTTTCGACAAGTTTTAAAAAATGCTTTGACATAATATTTTATTAATATCTTCGAAAAAATTCCAAGAATCATTGATGATTCAGATCTAATGTTTATTTGTCGAAGATAATTAATTTTATGACAAAGTACAAAACATGACAACATTGTCGTGTCAATTTTTATATGAACTGTCCTAACGATTATTTGGAAGGAATTTGAGGAAGAACCATGAAAATCAAAAGTCAGAACAGCAAATCTGGGTTTATTTTGATGGTACTCGTCTATTGTAGAAGTGTATGGTTGCCCCCTACCTGCAGCACATGTAGCGACGCCCCAAAATTTGCCTTTTTCATTGCCTGACATGACACGTATAGGGAGGGGGAGTGTAACTAGTTTTTATGCTATGTCGTTTTATTTATTTAAGTTTTGAGGTGCTTCTGCACCCCGGCCATGTTTTTTTTATTAATCAGAGTGTGGATATTTGCATTATCTTTGTGTCTTTGCACATTTCCCTAACAGCGTGATTGGCCCATGATTATATGAAGAAACCTGCAGCATGCTAAATTCAAATTCTTCCCCGCACTTTGTGCGGCTAAAGGTGCATAGGAAGGACCGAGGGTACGGGACCCTTCTTTGGATGAAGATTATTGAATATGCTATTGAATCTAACGATCGCCCAGTGCTCTTTTACACCGACGCAACCTTTGAACTGTTCGTAATTCAGACAATCGGCGTGATTCGAAGCAAAATGTTTTGTGATGCTACCGACGGTTATTCGCGGCATCGAAACCCGGTGTTCGTTAGCCCACCGCAAATGAAATAAATTCAGATTGATTAATTCAGTATTCTGTTTTTATAATAAAATTCATTGCAGGATTGCTGGGAAAAATATCTAAACGCATAATAGAGGTTGTCAGATGTGGTTTGCAATGTAAAGGTTGAACAGTCTGTGTTACGAAGTTCCCCCTATTTAGATTACTTCGTGTAGAAAGGCACTGATAATGGAACTAAAACGTGGAATTTTTACAAGTTTTTATCTGAAAAAATAGGGATTTCATTAATTTTCTTGCATCAAAAGTCATGTATTGTGTTATTGCCAACAACCAATTTGAACTTCAAATTCTATCCTCGTGAATACAAATTAAAGTAGCTCGAGATGGGTGGGAGGAAAATGGCACACACTTTAATTAATTTCGTTTTTCATCTCCTAAGGTGATATACTGATATATTACCATTTATTGTGTAGTATATCCAAAGTTACTGGTTTTTTTTGTAGCTAAATTTAAGCTGCTGATCCACATTCCTTTAGAAGTTCTATTTTTCCACATGAAATGCATAGTTATATTAAAACTGATTAAATAAATGGTTTAGATATTGCTTTCACTATTTTAGAGGATGGGATATTTTTTAACTAAAAGACATGTGCATAAATGATAATGACGTGATTCTCAACTCTGATGAAAAATTAAAATATATTTTCGCAGTAGTTCCGAAAGATGCTGAGTTTCTCCGGTGGCAAAAAAATTCATTGTAAATTGATGAATCTAAAATTATGCGATATTACTTTCCTTTAGAAGTTCTATTTTTCCACATGAAATGCATAGTTATATTAAAACTGAATGAAGGGAACAAATAAATGGTTTAGATATTGCTTTCACTATTTTAGAGGATGGGATATTTTTTAAATAAAAGTCATGATGACGTGATTCTCAACTCTGATGAAAAATTAAAATATATTTTCGCAGTAGTTCCATTAGCAAAACGAAATGATGCTATATGGACGCCCTCTGTTGGCGCAAGTTTTGGTTCCCCCCCAAATTTCTAGTTTTAGCAGTTGTCTCATTATGTCACCAGGTGTCACGACGATCGCAAGAAGATGGCGTCCACCGAGGGGAGTTCCACGCAAGTTCAGTACAAAAAAATATCTTCAAAAGTCATTCCAGGCGTTCTTCATGCTCAAAATAAGGGTGCAATCGATTGGTAAGAATCGGAGACTTCTTTTTATAGTATTCGTGTTGCATGACGCGCGCTGAAAAAAGCGCATATTAAACCACTATGGTGAGGCTGAATCTATGACAGCTGTGGGGCGTATTACGAGTTTCAGCTAATGCCATTATTTATCCAAACTTTTTCAGGGGCTGGCAGGGCTTGTTGGCCTACGGCTGTCAAAATGTCGTCGTGGTGGTCGACTGCACCAATGTCCAAATTTTGCAAACATTGGACAAGCATCAGAGCTGCGTCACCAAGGTACGACCATATGTATATAGGGCGCCCGTTAACATGTGACCTATTAATTGCTTGCAGCCTTTTGCCAGGTAACCTTACGACCTTTGCTGATAATTCATTTGCTGCAGAAACTTAAATTTTTAATATGCACCAACTTCGGGATGCATTTGTATGTGATATGATTTCAACAGTCGTGTCCGTGGTCGACCCTATAGCTGCATGAGGATATACTTCGTTCCTGATAAAGGTTTTTTGTCAGGTAGTTTACCATGAATTTTACCTAGCACATATAGGACCTCCGTGCATCTACAAAATTCCCATCAACCTCGCTAGGGAATGAGCCCCGTACCAAAGTGCCATATGAGGATAATGAGGCAATCAGATTACTCGATCTTCTTGACCCCATGCAGGAGCTGCATGGTGGGGATAATATAAATGCAACAATGTGACTTGTAAGCAATGGATTAAATTTGAGAATAATTTGTATATGTTCTAAGAAAGTTCAAATACAGTTTGGGTTTACTTGTAAATTACCATTGAGATAATTTTTATTTAATTTTATTGTTTGATTTAATGTTTGTTGCTAAGCTCTGGTACACTCTAATGATTTCAGGTAAAATGGCCATCAGAAAGTTACTACTGCAATCAGATTCATCCATACATGTTGAAACTGGCATCTGCCGATGCATCAGGAAATGTCAATATTTGGAATGTCAGGGATGGGAAATTGTTGTGCCAGCTGAATGATGGTAGCAAGTCTGTTTTAGGTAATGAGTAAAGTGCATGAAAGTGTATATTTTAGTTGTACACCTTCATTATACAACATCTCATCAGTAGTTTTAATTGTTTTTAAAAACTAACTATAAATTGGCACGAACATTTCATTGAAAAAAAGCTTTTGTTTCCATGTATAATAATGTTAGAAGAGAATAATTTTGTTTTCCAATATACATGGGGAATACAGGATTGATTTACACTTTCGAATTTCCACTCAAACCTACGGTCCATCATTTGGCTTATCATAGCAGTAGCCGATGGGTTGTAATAAATATTTACGTATAATTAAATTCCAACCTCACTAAACTAATGCTAAATGGATAATTTAAATATAAATGTTTGCATCATTCTCTCCGTTGATTTCAGACTGCCTCATTAATATTTGGAGATTTCGTTATTTCGAAACATCTAATTAAGTTCAAACTATTTCCATCAAAGTGAAGACTGTCTGGTATTCACTTGTTTTCTTTTCAGAAATGCATTGGCTATCATTAACACTGACTGAGGGCGGCTATGACATGTTAGCAGTATTACATCCCCCTTATTCTTTTATAATTTGGAACGTTCAAACCGGAACAAAACTATGGAAGAAAAGCTACACGGAAAGCCTATTGAGCTTTTCTTTCGATCCGTTCTCGGCCTGCAATTTGGCTTGTGAGCATCCAACAGTTTTAACATCTTCGGAACAGGGCCATATAATTTCCTGCTTATTTGTACTAATATTAGTACTTCCTTTCAGTTCTTGGTCTCGATTGCATCATACTTGTCGAAGACTTTACGCTTAGCAAAGTTCCATCCAGCAATGGCAGAAAATTCTACATTTCCTGTCCTTCGGCTTTAAGCACCAGCACCACAAATTTAGCCGGGTCTGAAGTAGATGAGAAAATGCGAACGCGGGACAAACTTAAACGGAAAGTGCGGCTTCTTGGAGGAACAGATAAAGCCATGAGGTGAGAATTCCTGAAATTGTCTGATTTGTGATGTTCACAATATTTCATGCATTTTTCTCACGATCACTTCTATTTCCTTAATTTGTTCAAATATTATCTAAATTATAGTCCTATTCTCGTTGACCCCGATTTTTACACAAATATATCTACTGTATGTCTTGCATTTCTAAAATTATTTTAAATATTTTTGAGTTTTCCATTATTTTTAAAGATTTCAGAGAATGTTTTCACAGCGTTAGAATTAGTTCACTTATCATTGAAATTATATGAATCTTGCCAACATTTTTATTGATTTTGTGAAGTTTTCTGGAATTGGCATGAGTAGAGTGATATAGATACAGTGGAACAACTCGTTGATGTCTTAAAAACTTAATTTCAGGCCAGAGGAACCATCATCAACTATAGAATGCCTTTCTTTTGGCTACCACCCTGCTTGCCGGCACCATTTACTGTTAGTTTATCCGAGGGAAGTGCTTATTCTTGACTTAGAAATTAATCAGGTAGATATTTTATGAACCCAGATTCTCCACGAACATCTGAATCATGCATTTATGTTTATTACACAAATACACAATTTCTCATCTTCGTTGAGATATTCCAGGGTGATTTTTTGTAGATTTCTGTTATTATACCGTTAATGCTTCACTAAATATGCGTATGCATGTCTGATAGACTGTAGGTGTAATCACCGTGGAGCGAACCAGTTCGCCCTTTGTTCAGGTGGTGCCATTGAGCCAGAGGGATGCAGTTTGTGGCCTGCATGAGAATGGAGTGGTTTCTTTGCATATTTGCCAAAATTCTCCGACGGTTCCACCGATGGAGTCTTCGACTTCAAGTTTCAGCACAGGTAATGGAAAATTGCTCTTTAATTGGTGAACCAAGTTTAGCATTTTATCCAACAATTATTTAAACCATTTTTAGACAATTATGTGGAAGTGGTGTATGACACGAAAACGCAGTCTGATCCAATTCGTTTGACGAAGTTACATCGCGTTGTAGGGCTCACTGCTTGTCCCAGAACAGAGGCCAGTTTTGCTCTGCTTGTCAGTGATGGACGGGTCATGACATTGGACTTAAAACCTCGTTATCAGGTAATCCGTAAATGATTTTCACTATCTTTTACCTTGGGACAATCCATAAAGACCATCCTCACTCTGGTGAACTTTGACAAGTATTACTGATAGTATTTCTAAATACACATCTCCCTTAATTTTCTGTTTCTTAAATTATTTTCATCGGAACAAACATTTTCTTTCCACGCGTATCCTGTAATAGTGAATGCTAAATTAAATAAACAGATTTATGAGAAATCCATTTCCATTAAATAAAAACAGTTTAATGTTAAATTTCCGCTAATTGAGTTGAAATAGTTTGTTCTTTTACCCAGCTCTTGAGCTTTTCAATTTTTTGATAATTACCCATGGTTGTGATTATTCAGGAAATATCATTTTGGCGAACTCCTTTGATAAGAATGTTTACTGCATCTTAACATTTTTTTGTGAAAATTTCGTAATGGAACTGATTCCCGTTTTACTTTTTTATTTTTTTCTCCTGAGATAACAAGTTTTGTTGCTTTTTATTCTTAAATGCAAACATTTTGATTTTGTCTCAGTCATGATTTTACGTTAATTTATGACTTGGTATGACCAACTTAGAACACCAACATCACAGTAAAATGTAATTGGGTTCACTTGCATCAATCATTCATGAATGGGATATTTACAGAATTTGTAAAAGCTGAAGAATGTTTTAGATGAAGCATTAACTGATAGTTAAGTTTCAGGCTGCAAAATTACAATTTTCTCCATTATTTTTGTATCTTAGCAACCCTCTATTTCCTGTCTGATGTCCACCCTTTCCAATTTGGTTCCTCCTGTGCACGGCGTTTCTGCGGTAACTGAATTAGATCATTCACTCATATCCCAAGATATGCCTAATTTTGAAATTCCCTCTCATAATTTTTTCCACGTTTAATTTCCAAGCAGAGATCTGAGCAATGCCTGCTCAAATTCGTGTTAAGCGGAATTCTACAGACTGCTGCAGCCCCGCCGCTCGTGGCCCGCATGTGTCCCCCTCTAACCACCAAAAACTGGAATGTATATGAGCCGTGGATGGCGGCGGGCGCCACAAGTGGCGTGGTGCAGATTTTCGATATGGCTGCTGGGATGCTGCATAAGGAGCTCTCTGTACACACCTACCCAGTCAGGCATGTTAAGCGTATTTTCTAGGTTTTAATCTGGAAACAAATTTTTTATTTGTTTGTTTAATTTATAATTTTAGAGGGATTGAGTGGGTAAGCCTTACTGCAATCTTATCCTATGCGCACCAGAACATGGGCAACAGCACAGGCCATGTTAGGAATGAGTTGTTTTTAACCGATGTTCAAACTGGTTAGCACTTGTTTGTATTAATTTGTCTATAAGTGTCATGCCATTGAAATTGAAGAAGGTCCCTCTTAAAATAAGAGATTTTGTTTCGGAACGCAACAACATTTCGGTTTTTTTTCAAGGTGACTGAATAAATATAGAAAACCACCAAGCGGAATGCTTCTTAGATAAATTTTTAGATAAAATTGACTTTTGGCCGGTGCTCTTATGGTTAAAAGCATAGCAAATTCTGAAATTATTATAACTTTATATTTATCTTGTTCTAAAAAAACTTTGTTTGTCACAAGGAAAGCCTATTTAAATGAATTTGAATTTTTGTTACAAGAATAATATTGATGATAATCAACAATGATTATTTCTTTAATGGTTTTACATTTGATGAATTACATATTCAGTTTGAAATACAGTAATATATTGAGAGGATTAATAAAATAATAGCATCAATATCTGCTAAGCTATTCACCCAAGTAGTTTTGGGAATGCTACTTATTCATGATTTTTTTTTGCAAATCTATGCCTGTCATCAGTAGTAATGGTGTTTGTTTTATTATAGGAAAATCTAAGACTTTTAGATCAGAAAATAGGGAAGAATCTCCAATTGATATGATAAGGGTCTCTCACCTAAAGTAAGACTAAGAACATCTTTGGTCTTAATGGAGAATCTGTCATTTAATTTGGGAATTATGCGTTAAATGCTATTTATTTGAAATATGCAGCATGATTTAAAAAATGCAAATATTTTTTATTAATATGGACATTTATTATTTATTAATAGTAATATGGACCTTTTTATGGCGTTTATTTTATTATAATTTTTGCTAATTATGTTTTGGGAAGCATCAATAATGCATCAATAATAACCTTTTAATAGGCAGTAAAAAATAGTGAAAAGTACATTTTTTTTTTTCAAAAGAAGAATTTCTATTTCATTAAAATAGCTTTATTTGTAACTGACCTCTGTCAAGTTGGACATTCGTGCAATGAGCATTTGCATGTCGTTGTGGAATTATGCACATACCCATGGTAACATTTTTCTGGTGACCTTAATTTCACTTTTTTTTTTCAGGCAATATTTTATCGTGGCCTTTAAGGAAGACCCATTCGAACTATGGGACACTAGAAACTTAACTCTCTTGCGAGCCATGACACGACACTTTCCGGTCATAACAGCTTTAGTAAGTGCTAGGAAAATCTAGTTCACATGAAAAAATGGTATTCTCACAGTGATTCAATCGGACTGATTCATAAAATTTACTTTTCAGTTTTCTATTGAAATAAAAAATATTCCAAGGTTATTTTGTGAATAAAATTTAATCGACATTCTCAATCGTTTTTTTTGTTTTGGTAGCTGAAATTGCCAAAAATATGTCAAAAATACTAAACTTGTTTTTTTGTGTTGTAAACTTTGGACTGTGTATAGAAAATTACATTTTTTATGTATTCTTTTGAAATATACAAGTTCCGAGAAATACATTTAGATATTGTGTATAATCTTTTGCATTTGTTTAACTTTTCAGGAATGGGCTCCGATTAACAACTTGAGAAGTCTAAAGAAAAAGATGCACGCTGCGCTGTCTGACCAAAATGCAAAAGATGCAAGCATCCCACTGCTTGGATCAGCCATCACGACGCCCGAATCCAGAGCGACAATTCAACCTGTCAACATGCTGATCAAAGAGAGCTTCCTGTTTGCAGATACCGATGGTCACATTTACCAGTTCATGGTGGAAGGTAGTGTAATCAGGGATGGCAACAAACTTCCACCTGACAACAGCATCGGGAGTATCACTAGTATCTCGTGGAAAGGAGAGCAACTGGTGATGGGGGATGTAGATGGGAACCTCAGTTTGTGGGACCTGAAGTCCAAGTACTTTAAGTGAGTCTTGTTTTTAAATTACTAAATTGCTTTTACGAGGGTGAAACGTGCAATTAACATTGCATGAACCGAATGATGAATACGAAATACAGTCATGACTTCCGTTGACTCTGCCCTGATTTTGGTGATCGGGCAGGCCTATTGGCACCAGATCTGATTTGGAGGGTGACATTTTTAGAGAAGTAAAAAAATGCTGGGCCAAATTATGAAACTCCTGTTAAGCAATTATATTATGGCCAACACCAATACACACTCGCAATGGTCAATATTTGTTTCATCTTGTCTAGCAAAATAAAATAAATTCAAGCATAGATGTTTTTATTGCAATTTCCCTCATAGTGTTATTTTTAAATTCTATTAATAGTTCCTTATTTTATTAAGGGTTGTTCCAACGCACCGTGGCTGGATCAAAAGAGTGCGTTTTGCACCGGGAAGAGGGAACATGAAGGTTCTTGTTCTCTACAACGATGGCGTGGATGTCTTTGATGCACGTGACAGTAAGCTCGTTGGCCAGGTAAAGTGTCCGAAGGATATGCCACGAGTAGAGGATGCGGATTGGGCAGCATCTGACAAACCCGTGTTAGTGACCAGTGACGGATGCCTGAGAATCATGGACTTGTTTTTGGTGGGCTCCTCCTCTCCTCTTGTGGACAGGGAATGCTTAGGTGAGATTTGCTCGCAGATAACCTAATTTATGACCATGCCTACAAATAAGCAGGGCATCATGATCTTTTCAGATTTAGCATTATAAAGGGTTTTAAAATCTATCTGTGGGACATTTTGAAGATTAAGCAGAAATTGAGTTATCATCATCAACAAGCAATTTTGTTTTTACGATGTGTTCAAATCTTGACATGTCCGACTACGTAATTTTTTTACAAAATACCATCAATAGACTAGAAAGAATTGCAAATATACGATATAATAATTTCTGTTCAAAATTGAGATTCAAAATAAGAAAAGTAGTTTTGTGTTTTGCAACATGATATATGGAGCTTTCTTTTATTTATTAATTGTTGATTGGAATACAACTTAATTTATTTGACCCTGCAAAGAATTTTTATTTGATCTATTTTCGCATTTTAATGTATTTGACTATCTTCTCTTCCCTACTCTAAAATAGCATCTTTCTGGTGCCCAGCATTGCTTCCATCGGCGATGTTGATCCGCACTCTACTTTTGCACTCAAATCAATCAAGAATGCCTTCTTTAGAAGATTATAAAGAGAAGATTTCAGGGGATCAAATGGAACATTTAAAGTCTCATATCAGTATTATTAACAGGTGATCTCATATCTACGTAGAAATAAATTGGAAAACCTGAATCAAACTGATTCGAGTTCTACTATTTCAGGGATTTGAAAGAACACTTTCAAAGTGGATGTCCTTTGCATTCAGTACATCACTACCTCTTAGTGGCGAGGTAAGTTGACATACCCATTATCACAATTAGCGATTCAAGCCATAACTTGACAGATTTTTTTTTCCAGGTTGCTGGGAGATGAGGGGGAAGTGAAGTTTTGGGAAGTAGCTCAACACTACCTACAAATCGAACTAAAGAGCAGATTATGCGGCGTTGATCAACTTCGAGATAACTGTCGGCAATGTCAAACTCGGTACTTAGATGGAAATTATGACATTTTGTGCGATTCAGACACTTATAAGGTATTAATTCTTGTTAAGATAAGTTGATTAATCGTATTATTTACAATAGCTGAACCTGTCTTACAAAAAAATTATAAAAGTACTATAAATGAAGTACAAATTATAAAAAAAAAATGCATTGTAATATTTTCGGTGTCTAACAAAGTTAAATAAGAAAAGCTTTTTATGCTATATTGTTAAATGAAATTTGCTTTCAAAAATTACATTTTTTTTTTTTAATATATTCAGTTTTGGGGATTAATTATGGGAGAATTCGTAATTTACCACCATCATAAAATTCTGCCGCCAAAAATGTTTGTGCTGTTTTACAAAAAATTCCAAACAAATTTTAAAATAATTAATATTGGCCATTATTTAAATAAAGAAAATACAGTTGGATCGCCTGGCCTTGCACGAGAGCAAGCAAACGAATCATGAGCATGCAACTCGATGTGCAGACACTCTGATTCTTCTCCGGGAAACTGATCGCGCTGTCCAGCATTTGTTGGAGACTGATCCAAGCTCGGACAACTTCTACACAGACTGCTTGAGGGCTTGTATCGTTGCCAGCGTTCAGTCATCATCCATATCCCAAAGCACTATAAAGCTGGTGGCCACCAGCCTTATTGCCAATGGGTACATTTCGGAGGGGGTTCAGTTGCTCTGCCTCATCGGGAAAGGTGTGGATGCTTGCCGTTACCTACAGACTTATGGCAAATGGGAGAAGGCAATGTGGTTAGCCAAGGTTAGTCTTCCCTTTAGGTTTTTTTTCTTCCTTCTAAATTGATACTAATTATACAAATACTCAGATGCGAGTCGACAAAAAGCAAAAACATCAGTAATATTTGAATAATTTTCCCATTTTATCCATAATATGCTATATTTCTATCCAATAACTGAGAAGATAGTTCTTTTTAAGAAACTTTCATAGAAAGATACTTGTCTTACTTTTCTCAATTTATTACTTATGCTTATAATTTGGAAAGTCTTTACTCGAAGATCATTTCATGTAGCTTACTCCAATGCTAGAGAACTAAAGCCATTTAGCCTTGATCAATTCCGTGAATGCTATACTAAAAGAAATGTCAAAACAACTGAAAAAATTTTTCAGCAAATTGTATCAGTCATGCCCACCTTTGTTCTTAACTCCTCTTTTTTATCTAATTGTGAACTTCGTAAGTGCACCAAAGCATTGATAACTTTTACGTTCCACCTAATTTTGTACTGTTCTGAAAATCCATCGAAGAAATATTTATATATTTTATTTTATGTAAAATAAGACGAGAATGTAAAGCTTTTTACGCTATAATGTAAGATAAAAAAAGTTGCAATTTATTTTTGGGAAAATGCATCAGATGCCAAAAACTTATGCACTTGAACATTCTGGTACATACTCTTAAACTATAGTGACCATGCCGTCATCTTTTTAACTATGTTGCAGAGCACTCTAAACGAATCTGAATGTCTCGAAGTGGCCAGGCGGTGGATCGATCACCTCGTTTCACCTCAAATTGACCAACGGGTGAGGTTGAGCACCTTAGCTTTCCGTTTAATTCATTCTCATAAATTGTATTAACAATTTTTTTTTCTGGTAAAGGGAAAGGCCATTCTCGTCTTGCTGTCCATGCAACAGTTCACCAAAGTTTTGGAAATGCTCCTGAGCTGGAGCTACATGGATAGAGCGGCACTTTTTGCTGATGTTTGTTGCGATCTCAAAGTTTTGCGAGATGATGAATTTACTAATATCCTTTGACAAGCAGGACGGTAAACAGTCTTTCTATGATGGTATGCAGAATTTTACTTTGGAGGTGCTCATACAGTATGTAGCCGTTAATTATTTAAAGCTGGATTCTTAGAATGCAGTTTTATTTAATTTAAAAAAAATGAAATTTCTTCCAAAATTCTTACATTTTCGAACAGTCGCTTTTTAAAAAATAAAATAAATAATAACTGTTTGCTAAAAGCGATTAATGCAGAAATATTGATAAAATACTTCATGCATGTGAAATATTTCTAATTTATTTGCAAAATCAAAATCTTTTTATGAAAATAGGTGGTTATCATTTTTTGCGTTGTGGGAAAATCTAACAACTACTTTAAAAAGTTTTAGTTAGATTTGCATATTGGCTCTTGTAAGAAATACCATGCAAGCAACATTAACAGGATTCCAGACTAGAAATGTTAAGATACCACCATCTATTTCATGCACTACTTGCCTTAACCACCTGAAAGTCAATTGCTGAAGGACATTTACTTGAAGTATGGTCGATTTCTTAAGAATGAGGACAACAAAGATTTAGCCATGCATTATGCTGCTAAAGCAGGTGCCATAGGTGAATTTGCGGAAAGTGAAAGTTATGCTTAAGTTCTGCGCAAAGAAGATTTTAATCTTTCTAGAAAAGATTTCCTCGGAGAACAGGCAATCGACTCGACATATTCTACGAAACTATCTCACGATATGTTTCTGATGGGCGCCAAGCTGTCCTGGAGAAATCCACTTTTAAGTGGACAAGCATGAAGATTACACCGCATAATATCGCTATCTATATTCGTGGAAATTCAGTAAATAGAGTGCCCGATCCAGTGATACATACAGATGACAGGGATCAAAGGTGATGGAGTAAACAGAACTGTTTCCAGTGCCGACATAGTGTTTCTGTAAAGAAAATGAGGGATAACATCACTTTAAATGTGGAGGTGTCTTGAAGTGGACTGAGTCCTTTACTCGAGGAACAATTAAGCCCTCTTGTGTCACGGACCTTTTAGTTGGTCCACACAATTAATGAAAAGAACGGGTCTGTGATGCCAATGATCACCTTAAAAAGGTCAAAATTTGAAAATAAAAGGGTAATGTATTGAATATTTTATGAAACAATTTGGATGAATTAAGTTAAAATACTTGATTCAGAAAGTGATTAAAACAACGATTTTTTATAGAGAACTTCTGAAGACCTTCGTTGACTTGGCAATAAGCTAAAATGGCTTAGCGCCATGGTTTTCATGATCTCCTAAAAGTTATTATTAGGTAAATGACAGGATATTTCTAGCAACTTCCTGCCTCTCTAACCTTTTTTCATCTTAAATCTAACAACCTCCCAATTCCGTTACCATGTCCATGTAAGTTTTATGCCCAATGTACATGTATTTATTACACATCTTTTTTTTGTGCATTTTTGAAAGTCAAAATATGGAATGTTAACTTTTTTTTCGCATCCTTATTCTGTTAAGCTTAACTTCAGACTATGTATTCACAAAAGTTAAGGATCGAAGGAATACAAAAAAAGAAACATTTGCAATTTCTCTCACCTGAATTGGATTAGAAACTCGCTTGTCCCATAGCAGTACGAGACCATGCAATGATGAACCGCTAACAAATGCGTTATTATGGTCAGATGCCAGGCAGTAAACTGCCAGATCGTACGGATTTTCCCATATCCTAACACTGCTAGAAACAATAACAATATTAATTCTTCACCGAGTCTTAAACCAGGTGCATCTTTGTCGAGTGCAAGCAGCTCACTTTTCGGGGCATCGAGTGTCCCACAGACGGATGTACGAGTCGTAGCCACACGTCAGCAGCTGGAATGGCGTCTCATAGACAGCATGAAGCACACCTGCCCCATGGCTATAATTGTTGCCCAGCCGCTGCAGATGCATGCCCCTGAAAATGATGGATTAGAATACAATCGTGGATACATTTTTCGACAGCCAAGTAGGACGAGTTACCTGTTCAAGTCGTAGTGCATCAAGGGATGCTCGAAGCATCCACCTGTACCACAGATGAACGAGTCACATGATGGACTCATTGCAACTGACCAAATTCGATCCTGGAAGGTGAGTTTTAGCCTCTCTGACAAGTTGCCATTGTCCAAACCCCAAATCTGTAAGATAACTTCCAATGCTCAAAAGAAAACTCCAAATCACAGGTGTATGTATATACATTAAACAACCTGTGGTTCAAGCTTCAGAAAAACTGTCTTAAATTATACATCTTTCTTTCCTTTTTGTTTTCTGGGAATTAATTGGGCCTTCGCATGCTTGGATTTTAACCCCTGCCTTCTTTAAATCCTTAAAATGTGTAGCGAACCCTTTAAGATACAAAATTGAAGAGCAGTAATACCTACCTTGACAGTTCTGTCTCTAGAGCCAGACACAACAGTATCATTATGGAAATCTATAGTGTTGACTTCACCACAGTGACAGTCAGTGGCATTGATGACTGGAACACCTGAGGATGCGTGCCATCCAATTATGCTGCCTTCGCTGAAATACATTGTCATGAGAATTAAATAGAAGTTGCAGTCTGCATTAAGGACAGAAAATTTAAATTGAACGAGTGTACAAGAACCACTCTTAGTATGGCCACTTGTGCTAGGTTTTACAAGCCTTTCGGAATCTGTGTGCAACGTGGTGACCAGTTGAGTGAACGTTTCCCCGAGTTCTGCACATTTTACCAATATCTACCCTCGGTGATTTGGTGATTTTTTGGGTATAAAATTCTAACATAGAAATGTTTTATTTCTCATTGTTTCTAAAATAAAAAACACAATTCCCCGGAACAAGAATTTGATGGCAGCCCAGCATAACGACTTTGTTCTTAGTAATTGCCAAGTGTAAGGGGCAGCTCCAGCAACTTGGTGAACGTACAAGTGCCCAAAGCGTTTGTACGAAAGAAAGAGTATACCTTAGCATGCGCTCGTAAAACATCGCCTTATTGTGCAGTTCAATCGTCATGCTCCTGTTTGAAATTTGCATTCATTTTCATAGTTATTGGCCTATGCTTACTCCAAAAATAGCCATTATGCATGCACCATTCTACACGTGCATGTTAATTTGTTGCATCTGCTTCGCACTAAGAACAATAGAATTATGCTATGTTACCTTCATAGGCAACTTTTCAGGTTATTTTATTGTGTTAATTCAAAATAAAACCGCCTTTACCGACCATTTCAAAAATGCACAGAACTAAGCTGTTTGCCATGTTGCGCAGATTCACATAGGATTCTGCTTGTAAAACCTAGCAGTGTATGACCATGCTACAAGTGGTTTGCCCTCCAGTTTAGTTCTGGGTATTATTGGGTAATCCCATCTTTATTGCTATCTTTATCTTTAAAAACGTAAACTTTCTAGGTGTGAGATCATTGAATTTATACATTTCAGACCAATTTAAGATAATGCTGAAGTTGAATATAACAGTGAATAAGTGATGTACCTTCCACCGCTCATCACTAACTTGTCGTTTGCCACAAAGCGGCAAACGTCCCCCGAGTGACCTTCGAGCACGTGCAGAGGGTTTTGGGGAGTGATACCAGATTTCAAATGGCTGAAACCCAAAATGCGCTCGCCTCGTGAAACCCATAACCTGCTCGAACTCATCTGAAGCCAGGGCATGAATCTGTTAAAAGTGGAATAATTGTAAGATTGAAAGGTTACTTTGTTATAGTGAATTATACACATATCCCATACGATTGTTAATTATGGAATGAATTTTCAACATATGTCCAAAAACAATTCAATTTCCATTCTGAAAAGTTGCATGTCAGCATACTTGGCATGAAAAATTAATGCCACAGCGAATCCGTGTGTATATAAGCTCCTATGGCTGTATCATCTTATGATTTACATACTTGTCAGATCAACCTAAACCCTTTTTATCCAAGTAACCTACATGTGACGCATATATACGAATTCCAATCATTAAGTTTTCGTGATAAGATGCACTTCTTGCAACAACATATATAATTACCTCTGCCGCTGACCTTGCAATTGAATTCGTTTGCATATTCCTCTTTTCCAGTTTAAGGCAATGCGACACTTCTCCTTGGCTGACAGAGAAAAGCACGATCTGTAGCTCACAAAACGTTGTACATTAACATCATGCATGTATGAAATGAAAAATTTACTCGAGGTTGGTTTTAACAGTAGGCAAAGATACATTACCTTAATCTCATGCCATTCGACAGCTGGTTGGTAATTAGGCACTGTTTGCCTTCGGTCAACCACAAATAGTCACTGGATGCTACATGATGAAACCTTTTACAAACCTGCGACAGTTTGCACAACGTAGCGAAGTCGCAATAGGAAAATATGACGTACAGAACGTCGTCTGGCAGGCACTGCATTCTGTTTCGCTGAATTCCGACGAATTTTTCATTTCAAGCTGCAATTTTTGCAATAAACAACGTGCTGAGATATACAGGTGAGTTTTCAAGGGCTTTGGAAATGTGTGAAATGACCCCAGAAGGACTCTGTAGATAGCAGTCGCCATCTTTGACGTTTAGGACAGGGAACATCGAGGTCTCCGTAGTTTCAATGTCTACGGACTTGTAGGTAAATTATGAATTTATTCTTTATTAAAACTTTCTCTATTTTGGTTGTAAGTTCATTGCGCACAATGGATGTGCATTAATTCTTGCATATTATTGAGTGTTTTTACAATCTTTATCACTTTTGTAGAATGAATATATTTTGTTTTTTTATATGACAATGACGAACGAACACTTGTGTGTATAATGACCTTTGACTTTGAACTCGCATCTCATCAAAGATGCTATCAATAATTGTTACATTAGCTTCCTGTTACAATATGTAGCACATGATATCGTAAAAGTGACTGCTGTTAGAATATTTGACACAAGTTTTACTGCTAAAAAGTAATTCCCTTCAATTTTATCCGTTCTTAGATTTAAATGACATGTGCAGCCGATGTGACAAATGAAGTTCTGACCAATGGATTTCTTTCCACCTGCATGTTGCTGGCTCTGACATAGGCATGTCCAGGTTTTACTGGACAATGCGGAGGCAACTAAAGCGCAGTAGCAGTCGGTTTAAGGATGAATATCGCGTAGTGAAATTGGTCTTGTCCTCACTGTTTTACAATTCATTCACTGATATCTACTATGTATGTGACACAGCCATGGAACCGATTTTCTGGTTTGTCGACCATTTTACCCGTTTTTTTGGACCCGTAAGTAAATTCGAAAATCGTTTGCTAATTTGTTATCTGCTTCAAGTGCATATTTTCCCCTGCTAATCATTTTTTGTTTTTATCTTGTACAGATTTTTGTGGTAGGGGTGTGTTCGCTTATGGCATCCATCATTATAATTTCTCATATGGTGGGGATGCCATATTGGTGGCACCATAACGTTTATGCTCTAGTCCTGCTATGTATTATTGGCTATTGGATATTAGTTAATATCTGTTTTCACTACTATATGGCTGCCACGACTCCCCCTGGCTACCCACCAGATGTGAGTACTGCCTGGTGATTTTTTAAATAAGCTATCTGACTGTTCTGACAGATAACTTGTGTATCATAATAAGTGAGTTAACATTTTTAGGGAGACCTGATTCCAGAAGTTGCATCCATCTGCAAGAAGTGCATAGCCCCAAAACCACCACGGACGCATCACTGTAGCATCTGTAATCGCTGTGTCTTGAAGATGGACCACCACTGCCGTATCCTTTCAGATTAGCAAATTTAACATTCTAAAAATGGATCTGACAACACCTTAATTGCACACCAGCATGGGTAAACAACTGCATTGGACATTACAACCATCGCTATTTTTTCCTGTACTGTGTCTACATGGTCGCAGGAACACTGTACCTAGTCACATTTGGAGGAAATATTTTTTGGGACCATTTTTCTAATTACAGGGTAAATTTTCAATTTTTTTTAGCATGTTATGAGTGAATTCTGAATCATATTTCATTATAAAGATTTTAGAAGATAGAATCAACGCATTTTTTATACTATGCTATCTTATGTTGTGTTGACCATGGCTTGTGCTTTAATTGTCATTGTAAAGGTGCATTGTGGATTGTTCGATAATGCTGAGATGATTATACTATCCTGATACTGGTTTCCGTAGTCTTCCATATAAGGTTTCTGGCAAATGTTCGGACAGTTCATTAAAAAAAATCGGCCATTTCGTATGGTTATCCAGACATTTGCTTGGATTTCCATTTGTATGCTGATGCCTTCTTATTGTTATTTTTTTTCTGTGTCTGCTTTGATACTTACTAAAACCTATAGTATAATACCCTTATTTTCAATATGAAAGCATGCCAATCAAGGGGTAAGCAAATTAATTAGTTTATTATTCAAGAATATGTACTGCACGTTTTTAATAAGCACCTTGATCATTTTTTATGCTAACATCTTGGAAAATGTCAAGATATATTTCATGTATTGCATACAAGTGCCTGCAAGGCATGAGATAATTGAACTTTACAATGGGTTAGCAATATATGGCAGTTTGATTATAATTGCAAGAATGGGCTAAATTTTTAATGAGAATTCGTTATTGCTTACGCTTTTTAGAGTCATGGACATGAAAACGACATTGTGCCTGCAAACATCTCCATAAAATGCGAAAGCTCGTCCTGCAACAAAGTAAGTAAATTTGATGCAACTAAGTAATGAGAGCTTCAGTAATAATATTTTAGGAATGATGCATTATACTAAAATAGAATTTCTCGTTTTAACCAGGAGATTCATGAAATGAATGAAATTCTGGCGAAACTAGAAGCTGAACAGTACAACCTTGAATTTCCTTACAAAAATGAGTCGTGGTATCATGGTGTAATGATGTACACTGCTTTGCTCTGCTTCGGTGTCTTGATTGCCTTAGGCTCACTTACTGTTTGGCATGCCAAACTCATCGCTAAAGGGGAAACGAGCATTGAGGCTCACATTAACAAAACGGAAAGATTAAAATCGAAAAAGGAAGGAAGGGTGAGGAAAGCTATCTCAATAAACGTATTTAATGTGAGGATTGGAATGATAAAGGATTCATTAATTGATAATGTAACTAATCTGTTTCACCTGGTCATAATCCTCAAAAACAAGTCGATTTTTTTTTCATGTTTTCTTCACTGGTCATAAAGGTCAAAAAGTAAAGTATTGCTGATCAACATTAGCTAATTCTTGAAGATTTGCAAAATATTTAATTTATAAAGATTTTCAAAAAACTGCAGATTAAGAATTCTTGTAATTTACCAAGCTTCAGAAAAATATTGAAATCAGATCATGCAGTATCACAATATTAATAACTTCAAATTCTGTCTGTTTGAAATCTTGCAGGTTTTTGTTAACCCGTATAATTTTGGCTCAAGAAGTAACTGGAAGCTTTTTCTTGGATTGCATCATGGGAGGTCAGTAAAAGCCCATAATAAATTTCTTAAATTTTTTGTAATGGTCAAATTTAATAGGTAAGCAAATCGGAGTCTTGTTTAACGTAAAAGACTTTCCTGAAAATGTAAACAGCAGCATTAAATCTTAAAATGCAGTCATCTTTAAGCGTTTATTTGAAGCCTCACCAGAATGTTAATTTTCCACAGATCTTGGCGCCACATTCTTCTGCCCTCTCGACACTTGCCATTTGGAGACGGACTTCGGTGGAAGACAATCCATGATGAAAAAATTGAGGATTATTGAGGATCTTTATGATCGAAAACTTTGTAACTTGAAAATGTTATTACTTTTGTGTAATATATTTCTAATTCATGATTTTAATACAGCTGTGCTTAATATTTCTTGTCTCGTTAAATTATTTTTAGGCATATTCAAGTTTTACCTCAGTTAATGTTCAGACCGTTGTCATTAGGCACTGAATTTATTACTTATCAATGCGTGTAATGCGCTGCAATCGTCATGAAGCATTTTTAACTAAAATAAATGCTATATATACTATTCCATCATGTCACTAAATTGTCATTTTGACGAATTACATGTATGTGTAGATGTTGCAATTTGCTAAATTTTCTCGTACATGTGAAGCAAAGTATTATAGCAAACTCGATCAAAAAGTATCCAAAATTTCCTTTAAAAATTTAATATGATGCAATAAAAATCGACCATATTTCCCAAAGAATTCAAGAAATTCAAAGGGTTTCAAGCTTCAGTTTTGTGAAATTTTCATGCAATCCCAGTAGAATAAAAAGCAGATACAGATGAGGTAATTTATTGATAAATTTCCAGCCATTTTAGGTGTGACATAAAAATCAAGCAGATACTAGTACTGTGCGATAGTACATTTAAAAGTTACTGTATACTTGACCTAAATTTTAGAAACGACGTAAATTTGAATATAATTCGATTTTCTTATTTTTTTAACCATTTTTAAAACAGAATACTAACTACTGGTATCATTATCATAATTTTTTTTTGCAATTTGTGTTCAAAAAAGATATACATGTACATGCAGTCTGTATACTTAACTTGAATTTTAGATACGAAGTAAATTTGAATATAATTCGATTATCTTTTTTTTTTTAAATCATTTTGAAAACCGACAATACTAACTACTGGTATTATTATCATAAATTTATTTTTTTGCAATTTGTGTTTAAAAAAGATAGCACTTCGACCTCATTTTGATTTGTGCGCAATCTTTTTTTTATTCGCCAGGCTCGCGTGTTATTCAAAACGGTCACGTGAACTCGATTAGCCAATTAGAAGCCCTTACGCAATAAACCTGCCGTGCGAGTTCAGCTGCAGTTCTTGAGTCGCAAGGTGTTTGTTCGCCCGGCTGCCTGCTGAAAAATTTCCGAAAAAAACATGTCGATAAAAGGTGTTCCAGCCCAGTTCATATCACCCGAACAGGCAAGAAAGGAGCATGCCTTGGCCGTCAACCGAAATTATATCACCCAGCCGAGATTAAGTAAGTGAAGACATTTTTAAATACGATTTTTGCTCGTCCGAGAATCCTTTCGTCGCATGCACCCCGGTTCGCCATTTCACAGAAAAACAACTTTAAAATGAACAAAAATCCCTGCGCATATGGATGTGCGTTGAATATTAACTTCGGCGATCAACTCCTAGATAAAACTTGTCCATTTTCTCGAAATTTGCGTGCGTTTAGCAATGCTCGATACGCCCACTTTCTGGGCAACCAAAGGGGGAGGCACCCGAGGGAACAAGGATGTTGTTTCTCGTGATTTTCTTTGAAATTGGTCCAAATTTTAGAGGTAGAGGATACCAAACTCAATGAGGCATGTGAACATGGTTGGGTTTTTTGTGTGGCATCCGGCTTTTTTCACCGGTTCAAATCGGTTTTAATCGTCGAAATATATGGTAGGCGCTGCTGGATCTTGAACTGCATGGCACCATGTACACTGCCAATAAAAATTGCTAGCTTTTGGCCAAAAATCTGCATTATTCGTTTATTAAATTTAACATAATATGGTAAATCCCGCTTATTCAACAAGTAGAAATTATAAACGTTTCGATCGAGTCCAAATTAATGCGGGCAGAAAAAATTTTCAATGTGAGGACATGTTAATTTAAGTAGAAAGCAACTTGGTACTGTATTATCTAAAACATTGAGTAGATTTCAAGCTGAAAAAATTTCGCATCAGACGGATGTGAAAAAATCGCTGTTTTGCCTATTATCAAAAGGTCTGTAGTGTTGGTGCTCAACAAAACCCGGCCGTCATCCCACTATCCTGCGGACAACCAGACCTCAATTCAGTCGTCTAGCTTGCATTAGGGTACGTTCACAACGAGCTTTAAGGCCACCTTAAAAAGCTGGCTTTAAAGCTCTTTATGAACGTACCCTTACCTCTATACAAAATCATTCGTTTTAACAATTATGCTCGTGTCCATATTGCAGTTGCCTAATACTTGGCAAAATATTGAAGATTTCCTCCCAAACCAGTTTCAGCCACCCCTCACATCCTGCAAATGACTGCCATTATTATATTCCCGACAATAGACGGCCTTTTAATCGTGCCGTCGAAGTTTATTCGACCTCCTCAACAAGCCATTAATATGTACTAATTGTTGTGCAAGCGCTTTATCAAATTCTAAGCTCAGCTCGTAGATAAGAAGGCGTTCGTTGGACCCAACTTGGGAGACGCAAGAAATCGCAGCCTGCTTTATCGGCACAGGGATATATGATAACGGCACATTCTTGGTTCATTGTCACCGAGTTTTGTCATCACACGGTTGCTCTAAAAAAAGCTATCACATTCGATCTTTGGTGATAATTGTTGTACTTGCTGATTTTCAGTTTACAAGACTGTTTCTGGTGTAAATGGACCTCTTGTAATCTTGGATGATGTAAAAGTAAGTTAATTGACGTCATGGACGGTCTATCAATCTGGAATAATTTTTTATGGATCTAGACTATCGCGAAATTTAATTCTTGTCCTAACCAAATTATAAAATGCTCCCAATTATTCTGTGTCCATTTTAGTTCCCAAAATATGCCGAAATTGTGGAACTGGAGCTGGCCGATGGCACCACCCGAAGCGGACAAGTACTGGAAGTTAGCGGCTCAAAAGCCGTGGTCCAGGTAAGCATTTCCTAATTAAATTGGTACCAGTTTTCTTTTGCAAAATATGGCTATAACAGTGTGGATCTTTTAAAAAATAGGTATTCGAAGGCACTTCAGGCATTGATGCGAAAAACACTATTTGTGAATTCACCGGAGACATCTTACGAACTCCCGTTTCAGAGGATATGTTGGGTATGTAGCGATGCTTGCCACACATATTAGATATCATACTGAAGAGAAAAAATTCAAGCTAATTTGGTCTAATAAAAAATGTTGCAGATCTCTTAAGAGCAATTTTCAAAATTGTACCTATAGAATTCGGGCATTGTGCCCTTGAAAATAACTATTTAGCAAAAGCCATCATTTTAAACAGGTCGTGTTTTTAACGGTTCTGGCAAGCCGATCGACAGAGGACCACCAGTATTAGCGGAAGATTATCTGGATATCCAAGGTGATTGAATAAAATGTAGCGAAAATTTTAGTATTTTCACATGCTCGGTTAAGGCTACAGTGATATACATGGTGTTGCAGGTCAGCCCATCAATCCCTGGTCACGTATTTACCCCGAGGAAATGATTCAGACAGGAATATCTGCCATTGACGTCATGAATAGTATTGCTAGAGGTCAAAAGATCCCAATTTTCTCAGCTGCTGGCTTACCGCACAATGAAGTATGTGGTTCTATATTGCTTTTTTTGTTTTAGAAAATCTTAAGTTTTTCTTAACGATACCAGCAATTTTCTTGTTAGATTGCCGCACAAATCTGTAGACAGGGTGGTTTGGTGAAGATTCCTGGAAAGAGCGTCTTGGATGACCATGATGATAACTTTGCCATTGTCTTCGCTGCTATGGGTGTAAGTTGAAAGGGATATCCATAACCAACCTTGTCACTTTCCTTCAATTAAATATTTTTTTTCTTCTTTCTTAAAGGTCAACATGGAAACTGCTAGGTTTTTCAAACAGGATTTCGAAGAGAATGGATCCATGGAGAATGTGTGCTTGTTCTTGAATTTGGCCAATGACCCAACGTGAGTTTCCAATTTGTTAGAGAGTATGGTCATTGATTTGATATTTTCAATTCAAATTCTGTTGTCAGTCCAACTTAAGAGCGGGCACCTTTTGACTTTTATCCCTTGCATTTCAGTATTGAGCGTATCATCACACCTCGTTTGGCCCTTACAACAGCCGAATTTTTGGCCTACCAATGCGAAAAGCACGTTTTGGTTATCTTGACTGACATGAGTTCATATGCTGAAGCTCTTCGTGAGGTAACCATTTTATAATCTTTGCACCAGTTTTATTCCGTGCCAGAATTTCTGACTTTAGAAACGTTTTCAATCAGGTGTCAGCTGCCAGGGAAGAAGTGCCCGGTCGTCGAGGTTTTCCCGGTTACATGTACACCGATTTGGCCACGATCTACGAGAGGGCTGGCCGTGTCGAGGGCCGTAATGGATCAATTACCCAGATTCCTATTTTGACCATGCCTAACGATGGTACGGCTCGCATTTTTGGGCTGAAATCATGCTTTAACCAAATCTGGTTACTAAATCCGAATTCCTTAATGGTTTTCCCCGTACAGATATCACCCATCCCATTCCCGATTTGACCGGGTACATTACGGAGGGTCAGATCTATGTTGACCGACAGCTGCACAACAGACAGGCAAGCAAACGTGTGATTAGATTCTGATATGAAATTCCCACTAAGATTTTTGTAATTTATTTTATTTTAATTACTTGCAGATATATCCCCCTATTAACGTACTACCATCACTGTCCCGTTTGATGAAGTCCGCTATTGGTGAAGACATGACAAGAAAGGATCACGCTGATGTGTCCAATCAATTGGTGAGTTTTGGTTTTTTGTACTTTGATATCAGTTGCATATGGCAAAATTAGAGCAGAAAAGACTCGTTATGCAGCCTAATAATTTAGCTAAACTGATAAAAGGAAAAATTTGATTCTGTGCATTTTTGAATTATTCATCACTAAACTTGTTAACATTTTTGCATCCAATTATAACCAAGAAATTCTTTTTTTTTTTCAAAATTTAAAAAAAAAATATTTAATACAAGATTAATTTCCCACATTTCAGTATGCCTGCTATGCTATTGGAAAGGATGTTCAAGCCATGAAGGCTGTGGTAGGTGAGGAGGCCCTGTCATCGGAGGACTTGCTCTACTTGGAATTCTTGACTAAATTTGAGAAAAACTTCATTTCGCAAGGTAATGAATTGACTCGAATTTTTAAAACGATTCAGCTTGTCAAGATTATCAACACATCGTCACAATCCATTTTTTTTATATACAAATAATAGGAAACTACGAGAACCGCACAGTTTTTGAATCACTGGACATTGGTTGGCAATTGCTCCGTATCTTTCCCAAAGAGATGCTCAAGCGTATTCCCCAAAAGACTCTGGCCGAATTCTACCCCCGTGACAGCCGCCCCACCTAGAACTATGGCCCAGTCGCCCGTTAGCGCAACATTCGGATTAGTCTCTCTAGTTGGTGTAAAAATAAGGGTCAAGGTTCATTGTCCAATATCACTCCATTCATTCATTGCCGTGCTGTAAATTTTTCTTCCGGCACTGTACATTTATCGTGCTTCTAATTGTTAAGGGTGTCCTCAATCGTATGGCAGCTTAAAGTTATCTGCGAATCATGGATAGTTTGTGGCTTGATCTCTACTACAGGATGCTGCCACATTCCACTACTTAAGCCGTTGCTAGCGATGCTCGCCCTTGGTGCATGCTGAAAATCAAAAGCTGCAGGTGATTTTTGTGAGTAGTTTTATTTGGCACTTCCAGTAAATGTCAAGTTTTAGTGATTGTCTATGGAAATATTAATAAAAATATGAGTAATGAAGACATTTTCACAGCAAGATTGCATTCTTTAGTAGATTTCTCAATAACCAAGTAGCAAAATACCTGGAATGAAAAATTTGTAAGTTTGATGGTCTTTTAAAATGGCTGGCTGTCTAATTTTAAATTTAAAACTTAGCACAACTTGCTAATTTATGACTGACAGAAGATAGCTAATAATTTATAGCTCCATGATCAAACTTCCTACATGTATCTAAAATTCATAATGACTCCAAAATTCATTTAAGGCTTCTGAAGCTAAGAAATAAATTTTATACTTAAATATAGTTATTCATAATTAAATATTTAACGGGGAATTTTTTAAATTTGTCATTACATGAATTATGCTTTAGCACATTTAAGCCATTTTTTTGTGATAATTTTAATGACGTACATTTCTATTTTTGTATGAGACTTGAAATCAAGAAAGCAAAAACTACCATTGTAGATAATTGTTTTAATGCCTAAAAACAATCATTACTTTAATGAATTTTCACTGGAAAAAAGTTCAAAAAATGATCCTATTTAACTTTAAAGTTCACGTTGTAGCAATATCTGAGGGTATGGATTCAATAGCATCTTCGCATTCAGCTAACGGTAAACTGACAACCTCGACTTCACTTATTACATTAAATCCTTGTGTAAGATCTAATATGAAAGAGGGGACTTGAGGAGCTCCCTCACCGCTGTCCTGGCATCGTCCTAAAGTTGTTGGATGTGGAAGGCGCAGGACTCCACATTGGCGTGGAAAATCGTATCCTTTTTGTGAAACCGCCCGCCAGTGCTTGAAGTACTCTATTAGTTTCTTGTCCCACGAAATGCTTTGTGCCCCGAACGATTTAATTTGGCTGTATAAATACATAGCATTCAGTTTGCCTTCGCTGGCAGCCTGTGCAATATCTCGCACTTTTGCCAGTAGAGGCAAAGCGGAAATGGTTTGCAAGCTTTCTTTTAACGTTGCGATTTCAATTTTCTGACTGGCGATTTTTGCTTTCTGTCTGTAAATCTTTTTTTGCTGAGCCTTTAAATGTCTTTCTGTTGCTAGATGTTGTTCGTGGTCACTCGGCAGAGCATTTGGATATGGCACAGCCTTCTTCGTGTCAACTTCTGCTTCACTAGAAATTCCCTGCAATTTGGGTCTCTTGGCATTCTCGGCAACATTTTCAGTTTTACTAGGAATTTCCATTAATCTGTACTTCTTGCCATTTTTTGCAGTTTTACAAGGAATTTCGAGCAATTTGTACTTTTGGCCTTTCTTTGTAGCTCCATCTTTATTATTAGATGTAACCAGCAGTTTGCACGTATCACCAGGTTTATTAGGAATTTCCACATTTTTTTGATTCTGACCATTGATTTCTTTTCTTTCCTTGGAAATTACCAATAGTTCTACGTTATTTTTATTCGTTGGTTCACTTTTTCCCATTTCACTAGAGGATTCCAACAATTTTCGTTTCTTGCCAATATTACTAATTTTTGTTTTCTCCTCCTTTTGGCTAGAAATTTCAGACGAATTACATTTATTTCCATTATTTAAAGCATCTCCAGGTTGTTTAGAAATTTCCAACAATTCGGTATTTTTGTCATTCTTAGAAGCTCTAGTAATTTTTGAGCCGCTTTTGGGTACCACATCCTTTGTAGTTTTCTCAGTTTTACGACAAATGGTTTTTTTCTTCTTTGATGCCCTTGGCCTTTTTCGTGGAGTCTGCACTTTCCTGCCTTCAAGTATTGTTGGAACGGCAGTTGGGAGAAGGCATACCTTCTTCATACCAACTTTAAATTGGTCAGCAGCAAAATGCTTGCTACATAATGACGTTCTGTAAAGATAAACAACAAACCCAGTATTTTATTTAACAAGTTTAGTTTTTAGAATTTATAAAATCGTAGTTGTGCTTTTGGCAAAAAATATACAGTACACCGATCAGTCTGAATGGGTGTTGGTGCGACTTTTAAAAGTAAAGCTATACAATTGGAATTATAGGCAGGCAAGCTGAACTTCTGGTAAGTTTTCGAGTCAAAAAGGGGTTTTTTGGTGTTGAAATGCCGAGTTTGAGCAACTATTTCCTAGCCATGTAGCTCGGAATTTCAACAATCCACGTCTGAAAATATCTAGCTCGAGTCAAAAAGTCTATCAAACTGGAGTAATCGATTTCAATCAAAACTTGCTAAATTCGACTCTGCAGTTCTGCAGGAACTAATTTTAGCAGAACTAAACGGTGGACCTCTCAAAGACAGTCATGGCACTCTTTGAGAATTGAGCTCCTTGATTGGCTTCATCAACTGCAGAGGTGAAGGAAACAGAGTCGCAACTCAACACTACTCAGATTGAATGAAATTCGCAAGTAGATGTCACAAACGTCCCCTATAACGTACTGCACTGAAGTCGGGTATACGTACCCTAACTACAAATTAAGTCTGTTAGAGTACCCTTATTAGGGGAATTCAAAAATGTGCTGGGACACCAGGAGTTATATGGCAGTAGTTATAGGTGGCAGCCAACAGGAATGCATAGCCTATAGATGCGTTTGCGGCTAGGTCACACAAAATCCGGGATTTCTATTGGCTACCACTAAGCTACTACCACAACTGCTGGTGTCCCAACACATTTTTGAGTTCTCCTAATACTGTATTTACATGTACATGTACCATTTGACTTGCAAAGATCGCATATACTTACGTGTCGCCAGGCAACCAGTCCTTCCTGCCAACATTTTTAATCCAGACATCTCTCAGGTCTAAATTACAAGGAAACTGGTGAAAGGATAGCTTTTCCTTTCCTGTAGGGCCCCTATCAGTACTTTTCGATTTGCAAAGAGGAACACAACAGTTTAGTACCATTTTGCGTTGACATGAAAGTCTCGAAAGTAGTAGAGAGAAAGTAGAACATGACAACGCCACCAAGTGGCGTATAAAAGCACGTGCTGCCAGAATAAGCTTGCCGTTTTCGGCAATTCAGTTTCTTGGTTCAGCAACGTTCGGCATATTTCACGCGCATTCTTTGAATGGCGCTAAACCGTGCAAAAGTACTCTAATCCCTAGATAAGGAATTTTAACGAATTTACCAAATTTCGATGCTCCGAATTAAAACATCCTACTGAATGGTCTTTTCGTATATACTGTTTCCCTGCATTAAGAATAAATAAATAGACACGCACTTAAATACTGCCACCACGGAGATCTAGCAAGATGGCGTCTAGTCTCAAGCGCGGACAAAATCGAGCGTCCGAATTTGTCGGAAATTGGGCAGGAAGGTGAGTTTATAAACCGCGTTTTTGCATTTAAAATTTAGCACAACATCCTGCAACTTTTCCAACGTTGTTAGCGATATTTCGCGAGGCCCCGTTTCAACCGCAAATCCGAAAACAGTTATGGAAGGCTACCAAATGTCACGAAATGCTCGACTCGTGTTAAACGCTTTATTTCAAGAATTTGAAGAAAAAATTGCTGAAGGTAACTAACATAACTGAATAAAAGTCAATCGAGAGAAAGAATTCATTAATTGATTTGAAGCATTTAACTAATTAATGGAAATATGGGCTTCCGAAATATGAAAGGAATTCTTAATAATCCGGTAAACTGGAGACGTCTCTCGTTCTTATTAGCTTCAAAATCCCCCGAATTACAGAGCAAATAAAATGTCTCTAAATGGGAGGTAAAAAGTATTTTTAATGTATCGTATAACGTATGAATTTTTCGAGCCTTTATGTTCTGTTGAAAAAAACAAAACAAAAAACAATGATATTCCCAACGTTAACCTCTAATATACGGGGGTTTCCTCAAAATGCAATTTGTATATACAGTAGTATGTTTTATGGTGATGATTTTTTGCTCACTTATGTAAACGTGCTCTTTTGTTAGGGGAACGATGCTACGAAGTCAATTTAGGAAAACGTTTACGACTGGATTCGCTTTCACTTCCATCTAATGAATCGAGTTCATAAGAAAGGTCTTATATATGCTTGAAACTCTTCGATTAGTCAGAGTTTTGTGGTTAAACTTAGATTGAGTTGAGAAATGAATAAACAGTTCTCTGTAAATCTGTAATGTACTTTATCCGTGTAAAAGTATACCCATAAGACGTGAGACGACACTGTATAACAAGTCGCCATTAAACTCAATTTTTTTGGCAAATTTGAGCTCGTGCTATACTTATGTGCCTCTTTTAATTGTCCGCGAGTTTACTTATATAATACACTACCCGTTTACTATGAAATATAGTTTTATAGTTTGTAAGTTTTGAGAAAATTACCACTCTTGACGCGTTGACATTCATCCGAAAGAGAAATTTTGTTGTATTAAAAGCACCATCTTTGACCTTACATTTTCTCGCAGATGGCGCTGAAAGTAGATCAATGATATCGGCCGCATTTGGTCACTGATATCGACAATTAGATCGCGATGTTGTGATTTAAGTCGCAAATTATGAGCTTGCTCCCACGTTTGGTCACATGTGCGTAAAATCACCTTAGTACTGGTACGTATACCATGTGCGGTTTACAGTAAAAAAATCGTAATATGCTATACAGATGGCGCCGTCTATAAGTGACCCGAGGATATTCAATTTTGAATCTCCAGTTGACATTTTTCGCATTTGCCACAGATGGCGCCGAGGATTGCTCGATAAATGAGATTATTTTAAAATACTAAGACATGGCATTGGTATAAGTCTATACTGTAAAATTGTATTTGGCGAAGCATTATTTGGTCCATTTGGGTTTTAAAAGATGCATGGTTTGTCCAAAGATGGGGAAATTAAAGAATGTGACACTCCTAATCGCTACTTACTTTATCTTTGTTTAAATATTTAATTTTATGCCTAAAACTATCTACATGGACGTTGCAATTGCCAAAGAGAATAGACCACTGATATAAACCCCTTTTATATGATGGTGAATTCGAGTTTTCCAAAACGCGAACTTGTATGTTGAAGCTAATTGGCTTGCCGGGTTTTCGAGAATATCCTCGTCAGTTTTATCACACTCCGCACGCACTTCCTCAAATTGCTTTCATATTTTTAATACTTTTCAGGCTTCCTGGCCGCGTTTCGTCGCTGCTATAATTTCCACCGCTCTTTGTTTTTGTAGTCCTATCGCTCAATTATAGGGTGGGGCCGGTGGCAGTTGAGCAGTTGGCAAGTACGCGCACATGTATCGATTCGGTGGCCATTTGACACTGAAATGACTGGAACAACACATGCAAGAGCCTATTTGGTGCTGTAAAATTCAGATTTTTACTGGAAATTTCACATTTTTTACACTGGATAACGAATAATGCTTCGTTCTAAACTAAAAACTGGCAAAATATCTACATGTAAATATAGGCTGTCCATTCAAAGGAGACGCGATATGATACGTTCCAATATGGAGTCTATACGTCCATCTTGGAACGCTTATGACTAATTCTACATGTATATTAACTCAGACTTATGCAATCACATGTCATTGCATATTTTAAAAAAAATCCTGAAGGAGTGCCATGGATTGTTTATTTTTTGTTGAAGAATGTTATTTGTGAGCTAGCTGAAGCGCCAAAGTTAATTTTTTTTTTTAAATTTAACTCTGGGCATTTTTGGTATGTGCATTCAAGTGAAATTATCTTGTGATTTTTGAAATGTCACAGATATTTCACCTTAATTCTTTCAAATAAATGACGTCTGCATCTCCCATAGTCCATAACTACATTACATGTACATTACACTATAAAAACAGTGCGGTATAGCCTGTACTTTTTCCTCCTCAATATATCATTTAGTAATGATCCCACCCAAAATGCCGATGATTTTGCTGTCGTGTAACGCTGAATCCTTCGAATGATCATTGGTGGCATGTGATGTCACTAATGGCATCGCCATTATCTTAATTTGTTGATGGCATTAAGAAATCTGAAGGATGAGCCCACGATGTGTCAGATTGTACTGCAGCTCCTATAGCTATATAGATAATCGGTAAGTGATGCGCTCATACACTGTATATACCGGGTGATTTCTACAACCAGTTCCATGGTTTTATTTGGATTGTGTTGGAGGTAAAAATCTGAGTTTGTGGTATTATGGTAAGATAGGTGAGCGTATTTCCGGTGACCTCGGAATGTAACTTCAAGGTCATTGTGTTACTATCTTCTAAACCGTAATGGTTGAGCAAAATGTTCAATTAGAAAGTTTTAGGGCATCGTAAAATTAGTTTAATGGGTGCGTTTGCGTCATTCCATTATCAATATTCACGTTCCAAACAACATTTAATTTTTTTGATGTTTGCTAACTTGCACAGCAGGAATGCAATGCAGGAAAGCTCGTACTAGAAAATTCGGGGGCAGGGCTAAATCACAGATTAAGCATTGAAACTGAGTGAATAACGAATGTAGAAACACTGATTAGTGCA
>JAQGAO010000326.1:0-38163 GCA_034697705.1 Ommatoiulus sabulosus | reverse complement strand
GTTACAAGTCTAGCTGGGGAATTCTAGGGTGGATTGAAGAGGATTGGGGATGGAGCTGCTAACAGACAGAGCAGGGATAGCATTTTGATTTTATTTCGGAAAATTTCCCTGACCACACAATTTTCCCTGACATTTCCATGACTTCCCTGACCACGATTTTTTTCCCTGACTTCCCTGACCTGTGGCCACCCTGCCTAAACTAATGTACTAATACATTCACCAAAAACCTCGCTGTTGTACTGCTCATGTACAGTATGCTACATTACAACGCAAATTTGTTGAATTGAAACTGCTTATTAAAATGCCATTATATTTACTGTAGGACCTGACAATTCCATACCGTGTAGTGATTGAAAGGCATGAACAGACAAAGCTTGTAAATGGACATACAGTGTACTGTATTTATTTAACAACGCTCACGGCTGACGTGTTTTCTTGGGCAGTTTTCCAATAATTAACAAGGCATTCCAAAACTAACAACCTAGTTTTCAAATCACACAATTGGGGAACTCATGCCTCATCGTAATTTAGCAGTCGTGAAGTCACGTGTGCAAAATCGACACGCTAACTACTGTAGTTTAAAAATTCACTCAAAAGTTATGAGTTTTTAACACAATTAATGCAAACGATTTCACGACTGCCAAAGTACGATTCGTAAAGATGTTTCTCATTTTGATAGTAGACGAACCGTGGAAAGACCACGCATGCTCATTGTAACACTGCAGGCTTATTACGGTCAGCTACTTTCCCCTCAACAAAGTTATCTTTTTCAGAGAGAAATTCCAAGAAACACGATTTTTTTTTCTTCTTCTTTATTTCTAAAACGTTAGGGAGGGGAGAAATGTAGCATAAAAACACGTAATAAAGTTATATTTATCCATCTGCCGGCTGCAAAAAAGTCCGAAAATCCAACAAGTACGAAAGCGCAACCAGCAATTCCACGCGTCGCTTCGTTTAGCCCCCAGATATAAACACAAAATGCTTTGCACCGAAAATGAATTGCGCAATATTCATGTTTTCAGATTTTCCGGCATTGTTATAAAAACACGCAAATTTTCGTAGCCATTTCCGCATAAAGCGCACTCGCATATAACCGCGAATACCAATTAAAAATGGCGGAAGCTTCAAAGTGAGGCAAATTTCCTTTCTAATTTTCCACATAACAAATACGAAATAATAAAACCACGGCCTTCCCTACCACCAAGGTTACGGTACGAATTTAAGAAATTCTATAACGCTATAGATTCCCGAGGATAACCACGTTTCCTTTTCCCATTAATTAATTTTAAAATTAAAGATAAAAAAAGAACAACGCAAGATGCTCACGAAAGAAAGTTTTTTTTTTAAAAGAAATGGCCACATGGTGGCAGCATATGATCAACTTCTGGAGCAAAGCAAAATAATGTGAGAAATTCAGCAAAAATACTGTAAGCTTAAATTTCATTCGCAGTAGGCTACTTTAAATTAACTTTCAAATTAAAGAAATAATATAACGCAAAATGTTCACGAAACAAGAACGTTATTTTTGAAATAACCACATGGTGGCAGTACATGACCAAGTTCGGAGCACAATAAAACGATGTGAGAAATTCAGAAAAAAAAAATTAAAACTTGAATTACATTTGCAGTAAAACGTGCCAACGACCAAACACCTTTGGATACGTGTTTTATTCTAGATTCTGTTCAGGTTTTTTCCATTATAAATCTCAAGGAAACGAGATTTCATTTTTCAAGATATAAATTGTTTACGCAAAGTTGTTTCCAAACCCCATTCCGGCATTATAGAAACTTATTTCGAGTGCCTCCATTTATGGTTTGAAGTGGTTCGCTACGTCTGACAACCTGTATATACACAGGGCATTTGTTACAAATGAGAAAAAAAAAAGTACAGTCACAATAGTAGAAAAGGAATAAAAAGCGCTTTTCTGAAGAGCGTCTCAACAAGGAAGCATCTTAAGAGATGCGAGCAATCACGAACAAACAATCGGAGAAATTAAGACCCTTGTGTAATAGTTTGGTGGAATGCTGCGCAGCTAAAAACGACACGAACATATTTCAATAAATGATTCACAATCAGTTCTTATAAACATCATTCGGGAAACTTGGACATAATACTCAAATCGTTAAAAATAAGCAAGAAATTGTTCATCCATCCAAGCCCGAAATGTACCAGAAATATCTACAGAATACCTGGCTAAATGATGGTAATGATTCATTAATCACGTATTGCACGTTATGTCCGGTGCATATACCCAATGGATTAAACTACCAGGAAATGGCCATTTCGGATAACGTCCCACCCAAATTTTATCTGCAAACTATTATCACGAATGTGCTCGCTAGTTTACCAATTAACGGCTGATATAATAAATGCGACATCATTCATTTCTCCCGCTTAATGCACTAACAATGTTCCCCATAAAACAGGATTAGTACAGCATATTTGACCGTCCAACAAGATCAGTCTAGTTTTAAATATTGCATGCTTGAAAATTGTTATAATCATCATAAGGCAATTCAGATCTGAGCAACATTTCCCGTTTAAGTTTGATGGGGGCGTTGTCCAAAACAACTGACAGGATTTTCCCCATATTAAAATTATACAAGTACATACACGTACAGTAAAATGCCTTACTTTTAATTTTTAACATTGAAAATCAGCGGTGGGTAATCATTGCGAACCCGAATGGTCTAATGGAAATAAAATAGTTTAACATTCTGATCAACACTTGGATATCTGGCCGAGATTTAAACGTTATCGTACACGCGGTCAATAAACTTGATACTGGCGTGGCTTTACACATGTACTGTTTATGGCTTTTGAATCCATCTGTACATAAAAGCAACATTCCAATGGGAAAAACAAACTTTTCTAAAAAAAAAAAAAAAAAAGTCGAATAGTTATTCCTAAAAAATCTTCGAAAAGGAAACGATATGAAACTTAAGTGCACATGGGGGGTCGTTAAAGTAAATATTCGCAAACTGAAAATCCAGAAAACGGAAGCTTGTAGATCGATTCATACAGTGCCTACATATCAAGTAGGCACCAGAAGACGAGGAATAACTTAATGGATCTTATGTAGATTTCATCAGCATGCACCACGTGACACGTCATTCATTTTATTGGCGAAAATTACCCTGAGGCAATGCCGAGGAACGTTCTTTTAGTTGACGATTCGATGCAAATATCACGTGATGTATCCCCATACGTAACTCCGCACAAGGTCCATTCCGAATTCGATGTTAGCATTGACTGGCTGAAATGGAATCCAAATAATAGGACGTCATTTCCCAGTTCATAAAACGTACATCGGAGAAGATTATCTCTCTATTTGCCAAATATGACAATCAAAAATGGCACAAGATCATCTCGTCATTACTCAAAAAGCTTTCCGTCACTCCCAAGCTTTTTTGTAACGTCATTAATGAGCACGCTGACACGAGAGCCTTAGTTTCTCTCAATAATACATGGCATGATTGTCTGATTTGAGTCTAAAAATAAATTGAAAAAACGGCAGTATCCAGCCGAGCGCTCCCCCGTCCAATCGCTCGATACCAGCGAGCGTGGGAGGATGCATGGCTTCAACAGAAGCGGTTCCCATGGCTGCAGTTGCCAAAGCAACTGCTATTTTTTGCCACTCGATACCATAGCACTACTACCAAAGTCGAGGAATTTCGACACATTGACGTAGTCTGATAACCTTGTCTCCCTCCGCCTGCTGTTTTTTCTCCAAAATAACATTTCCCCCCCGAAACGCCTCGGCGCATACCACGGATAGTTTGCCTTAACGTATCTCAGGTGCTGCCTCCCTCACGTTACCCAGTCATCTTGTCAATTTTACGCCGATTTTTCACGCAGTTTTATTGGTAATTGTAGTGTTGGGCAAGCTCGACAGGAAAATAAATCTAATGCCATCTCTCAAACTTGTGGAAGAAGTTTTTTTTTTTTTTTTTTTTTTAAAGAAATAAGGGAGACGAGTTGGAATCGTGGTGGCGCTGCGAGCCATCTCAAGTTGGGGCGCAATTTGCGGGCAAGCCACCCCGCGAGATAATTTGACCGCATAAAATAGACAAACCAGGGGGTCTACGAGAAACCTAATGTATTGGAAACAATTTCGACCAATGGAAAGTCAGGAACATTTTTTCACATTCGATCGAATGGAACAATCCCCAATAAGATACGAGTTTCCGACTTCAGAACAATATCACCATGCAGCACTTAATTATAAACTGTGGCCCAGAAAGTAAACATTCTTGCCCGTGACAGCCGCTTGGCTATCGTATCCTGCTGGGAATTTTTTCATTTGACAGTTCGCAAAAATGAAGTGATGAAAAAGTTTGTTACACTGAAATCCTAGAGCAAGAAGTTTCTTGTGGTTTAATGTATTTCGTTGTATATCGTTCGACAGTTATCACTGCAGCGCCATCTGGCTACACGGAGTGATTGACAAGGACGTGTGACCACCTGCAAACTACTGAAAACCCCCATTATTTAATTTGGCTTTCTCCGCCATAGGCATTGCAGTTTTAAACTAGAAATTGAGTTGTGTCACTTCTGAAGCGTGAATGGGTGCGACAAATACTTTTCACAATTTTGCGTAATTAATTTATGTAAAATTCTCTACTTTGCAACAATTTAGTTCGTTGAACATGAATTCCACACGTTAAAGAACTCTGATGTGAAGAGTAGCACTAATTTGCCGAAGTTGCGACGCATTCCGACGAAAACCAGGCCAGTAACTGACATCCAGTTAAGTCGAAAAATTATCTAATTTAGGATCCTCCCCACCTCCTAAATGCGCCATTAACGCTATTTTTGTCATTTGTTCGTCATGCAGGGTCGAGAGATTAGCTGGAAGGAATGGAATTTAAGGGGTCGGGGTTACAGCATCACAGAAACGCTGCCTTGGCAACAACATCAAGGTCTGAGGCACTTTCGGGAACTTCTCTATAATGCCCCGCGAAATTACACTACCCGCACAAAAGTGCCAATCTTACAATTAATAATTCAATGATGACAAATTTTTGCCCCATTCATCTCCCGCCTTTGTGCATTTTTAACAAAAGATTCAGCCAAGCTGACAATGCGCATGAGGCAAGTGTCGCACAATGATGCCTGTCCTGGTTCATTATAGAATTAATTAGCGAGAGAAGTAAGGTTTTTTTGGCGAGAGTGTACGCAGTCCCAAAAAGTCTATTCTCTCAAAAAAAAAAAAAAAAAAAAAAAAAAAAAAAAAACTAATGAAAATGTCATTCGCATTTCCCCCCAGTTCGCCTGACAAATTGAATTTCTAACAAGAAATTTCATCGTAGCAGAAGAACCCTAGCCGACACGGGTTGTGTTCTTTTCACCTGAACTGCAGGTACTGTGTTTGTACAACGGCAGACTATTGCCAAGAGCACATAGAAAACCATTCGCGTGTGCACGCTGACTGAGTTCAATTGTCACATTGAAATTGCAAAAGCCACCATTGCAGTGGATATGGGGAGGACATTATTACTGGTATGTGCAGCGTAAACGATAATCCAAAAACGACACAATTGGTAACAATGGTGCCATTGTAGATCAACGCCATTGCAGACTGCTGAGAGAACTCGTCATCGTTAACATTTGGCAAGTTCCCCGTGCGTTCAACCAGACTGGAGGAATCCCACACGGGGCCCTGAAAGCCATATTGAAAATAAAACAAAACGACTTCAAATGCACTTTAAAACGTAGCTTATACTGTATGTTCACCAGAAAGCATCCACAACATGATCGCAAGATGGCGTCAATAATGATCGTGGCCATGTTATCTACAATATGGAAAGATGCACAGATGTGGTATCCGAGTTCGCCAATGATTGATGAGACAGACGCTGCTTTCATCCTAAACGAAGAATGACACATCGTGCGCTATTGTTTAGTTTCACACGTATTAGTTCTCTAACTGCGGGTAGGTGGCGGGTTAATAGAATGCGGATAAGGGCAATTCTAATCGAGTTCCTAAGCACAAACGTTCAGTTGAGAAGATGGGTCGAAATCTATAAACCACGATTTGACAGACCAGTCAAACATTGACGATCAATTTGGAAATTCAGTAAGATTCATGTGTTTATTCCTAATTCGAACACTCATGCATTTTAACATTAACGGCGAGGTCAAAATAATCCATCTGGATGAGTAACACTTCTTGGAAAGTCCAGACTGCCATAGAACTTGAACGAAACCTTTGTGACTCAGAATCCATGATGAGAAATCCTTAGACGATATCTTAAAAAGAAATACGAAGTGCATAATCCAAACAAAACAATAGTCAAAAAATAGACCAGAAAGCAATACATGTAAACAAATACACGTACTGTAGTTTAGAACCCAGTTGTTCGAGGAAAATGGCGTATGGCTTTTCCCGTTACAATTGATTCGGTGAAACAACAAAGTCCCCTCACCCTTTCAGAAGTCTTCAACCTTTATGATTGCGACATTTTATTTTGACAACGTGGAAACGATATTGCTGCGCCACACCCCAAGTGTTCACAACGCCACGCATGGACCGGATATGGCGCCCATTCGAGATAACTGCACTATACTTGTTTATAAACGCTGTTCTAAACGACGCTATACGTGCACACGCCAATGTTCGCAACTCGTATTAACGAACAGCCTGACAGATAATACCTACACTTGAGAAAATCAATCCTGGCTACATCATAATTAATAGTCAATAGCTTAAGCAAAATAATATCAGAAGCCCTACTCAGCGAATGCCCGACACACCCAAAATCGGAAGCTAGCTGTGCAATGCTCTGTCTTACCGTACTCAGACCGTTGATGTCAAGTCGCAAAACCCTGAGAACCACACAACCCTAACAAGAACATGAACATATCCACGCGTCTGGTAATAAAAGCGGCTGCTGCGAAATCCATCATAACAAAATTGACATCTGTTCGTATGGTGGGAAAATAATTCTGCAAGGAACAAATTTGATTTTTCCAAGAAGTAAACTCGTTGCTCAGGACAGTGTTCTCTAAAATAGGATAACCAGATACTTTGGTGGGAAAATAAAAAAAACAATGGTCTTGCGACACCAACATTGCTCAGAAGCGAATAACCATGCTGAAAATAGTTGGAACTGCTGTGATTGTATTTCATCGACCGCTTACAAATCCCCCAATTGCACTTTCGGGGCCAAATTTCCCTTCAGAAGTAGACGAAGGCACAATTTTATTACAAAACCAGCTCAGAAAACTGAATTCAATCAGTCCATAGAATGGTCAGCAACCTTCAAACGATGCATGGCCAAACTTTCATATTGCGTCTGACGGTTCAAAGTGTGGCGTGACACGCGGTGCAAAGGAACATGCCATGTTCCATCGAATCTCAATTGAGTACTTCCTGCGCCAGAGTTGCAAGTCGTTTTCTTGCCACAAGCTGCTTACACTCAATTTGTCGTTTGGCAAAACGCGTTTCGGTCGAACGAGACAATGAATCAATGTTCAAGATTAATGGGCAAACATAATGCATGCAATATACAGTAACAATGTATGATTTACATTAAATAAACAAGAAAGAACCTGAACGAAAATGGACTCGAGCTAAATGACAAAGAAGGTCGAGCTATAACAAGGAGCCCAAGGGCATTTAGAAAGAATCCCGAAAAACTTGACGGGAAAGTTCGTCAGAAATCGAATAAGGTAAAAAAGTATTCGGTCATTAGGGCTGACATTACTGAACATGGCATTGGGCGAAGTTTTTACAAATATAGGACGGGGAATGCAGGCGAACTTAAAATACTCCTGCACGAGATACCACGCGTTAACGAACGGAACGGAACAAGCACTTGAAACATTCTTGCGAGGGAGAGATCACACACAAGGTTCTCCACCCAATCCAAAAAAACGCACCATGATTTCATGATGCAAGCAGTGAATCTATATGTACTTGCATGTCGCTGTATTTCGTGTCAACTTGACGCCTATTTACAAAATGTGGCCTCGTTCTCACCGGGTCCATTCGTTTCCTGGTGTTCTGACCCCGGTTACTCAACGTGAAATTGAACAATTAGCCGCCATTGTTTGATCACTGCATTCAAACATTTAAACACAATTGATAAGAACGGCTCAGGTGGCGAAAATTCCACCCGTTCGGGGAGGGATATCCCCAGCACACGAGGGAGACAAACATGCACCAGCAATGAGAAGTGGCCATGAGAATTATGACGTCCTTTTTCTGGGCCTCCATTGTCCCCACCACCGATCCCGTGACACATTCACGGCATACCAAAGTGTAAAAATATATTGGCACTGCGGGAATCTGTGTCCCTCAAAAGTAAAGCCTTGGAGATGCGACCCATGGTGCACTTTGGGTAAGAAGCCAAAATAAACTTAGGACCATGGGAGGCACCCCTGTAAAATCGCATAATAAACCATTTAGAGCCTTTCCAAAGATGCCGACCAGCTTCGTCCATTAAAGTTATGGACACATAGATCAATTCTATAGGGGTAATTTTTGTCTATCTTATGGGGGTTCTGTAAGGGGCATTCCGTGTTCTACCGGAACCATATTTAACTCCTGAACGGTGATGCAAACCCACGTCACCGGTTCTAGTTTGACGGTACCAACTAACCTTGCCGAGATACTTTAATGCGTTCGTGCATCGTCCAAACTCGTTTGATAGAACCCCAACCAAACCAGTACTGAGAACTGAAAAAGTAATCTTCCTGAAGTTTCCTTACCGACTACAACTGGAGAATATGTCTTACTCAAAATTTTGATTTCCACTTCCGGTTGAAAAATAAGAAGTAAATACCAATTTCCCAAGCTTTCTTTACAAAAAAAAATTCAGAAATCAAATCCTGGCATTCATATCGACCGGTTCCATTGTTATGATATCTATAGCCACTAATCACATCTGATTGGTTATAAATAGGTTTTTGGAATCTTTACACAAAATAGTGCGGTAAGAAACCACGTGTGGTATGCAACTGTGGTCAGTTTAAATGAAGTACTTCAATTCAATAGCTTAAAGAATGTTTGATTTTGGAAGAAAACGACATTTTTGTACAAGTGGCCGAAATATACGTATTCAACTTTCAATCACGTTCGATTCAAGTAGAACAATGATGGACTTTCGTGAATAAAATGGAATTGAAAGTGAATTCCAGATAAAAACGCTAGTTCTCGTCCCTGCAAGGGGAAATATGGAGCACTTCACGAATCTGGTAACCACATCTACTACTGTACTATCATCCCCACCGGATTGGAGGGGAAGCTTGTGAATACAACAACATTTTTGTAAACTATCGTTTGATCATATTTTAGCAGGTTTTCACGGGTCGAGTTCGGAAAAATGTTGAATGCCACATTTGAACGATGACAAGAAGGGCGTTCTTAAAAATAAGAAGAAAAAAAGGTGTCCTCATATATAGACGTTATCTACATTTATGTGGCGTTAGAGACATCAACCCTCAATCGCCATATTGATGATGCAGCACTTCACAGATCAATGTTGCAATGCTAAATTTAAGGCAGGACGTGGCCTTTCCCATGCTTTCCCTTTTTCCACTGTGTAACTCATTATCATCAGTATATCGTGGACCATGCCATTAAAACCGCCTTGCATTATGCAAAAATACTGACGCGAATCGTTATTAAGCAATTAGCTTTTTGCTGGCGCATCAATCGTCGTTTGCTCGTAAGTGATTATTTGTACAAGTCTTCTCTTATTAGCAAATTTAAAACTACTTAAGCCCCTTAAGTTTGCGCACATAAAATTTCGTTTTGATTTATGGCACGTTAGCTGCCCACGCGTAAATTATGAGTGATAAAAAGGCGATAGATAATTCCTGAAGCTTAACGCGCAGTTGGAATCCAGCCTTTAAATGGAAAATTTAGGCATGTTATCCCAGTAAAAATTGTATATTATTCGGCGACTTATACGAGCATTTTACTACTTTTTAAAAGCCCATTCCACTAAAATACAATGAAATCCATTGTTCTGGACATCCAATAATACACAATGCAATATGCCAGATTTCATAAGCCCTCGCTTAATTAATCTTTTACACAACAATACCCACAATATTAAAACGTTTCATAACATGGTAGTGTACTGCAAAAATAAGTGTCACTAATGAGAATCGAAAATATTCGACGACAGGCCAGTACGTGCGCCTTAAACTCCTTTGTACCTATCTGCACACTAAAACGCTTCAGGAGTTGCTAATGAAACATCATTAAAACGTCATTAGCTTTGATTTAAATCTTACTGCACTGCAATATTGAATATCATCGCATAAATAGTGTCACTTTGCTAGTGCCTCAATATAAAGCTATGTGCCAATAAAAGTAAATGCACGGAGGCCCCACCAAAGAACCTCACAATAAAATTTTATGATAGAAGCTATAATTTTTGGGGTGGGAATGGAAAACAGTCATAACTTTCAATAATGCACACTATGTTATCCGCGAAATGCTGACGATGTAAGCTACAATAAGTATTATTGCTCGAAATAGTCTTAGCGTACAATATCGGCTTTATGGAAGAAATCGGTAGAAGGTTAAAAGCAAGGTTTAAGCAATGAATTAGATTTCAGCTGTTCTTTTGCCTTACGAAGTGCATTTTTCACTAAAAAAAGAAGCACCATAACGTCTAGCTCTAGACCCCTTCCAATGAATAAACAGTGCTGAGCACACAGTGTCATTTATCCATTCTCAACGATGCAGCACAATCGATATGGGCGGAAGTCCTCGCAGTTGGCACTTCCTGCTTACATCCAACTCAGAATTCACGAGTTCATGACTTCATTTCTGTAAACATGCGTTGGAAAATCTGCTTGTACAGCGGTATTTGCATTTCCACTTTCACAGCGACAAAATCGCAAGAACAGGGGCACGAGAAACGTCAAAACTGGAAATGTTTAATCGTTGGCGATAACATACACGATACGCATCAAGGACAATGTGGCAGTCGTGGAAATTAGGCTATTTGCAATGTTTGCTATAATTTAGGTTTAATATTGAAACGAGCACGTTTTATCAGTCAAATAACTGGTGTGGGATTGCGAACAACATTTTCTTGATACTAAACTGTTGAATCAAATGGCAATCAAAACAAGATCATGTCTTCCAAAATAAAAAAAAATCATTCATGCTTTTTACAGAGTACGACTACACACGACTGACCTTGCAATCGTCAGTCGAACCTCGTTAAGACGAATCTCAATGGACGTCAAAATTGGTTAGTTTTAACAGTAGTTCGTATTATCAGAAGTCGGATGGCGACTGGAAATTGGTTCGTACTGTGAGAAAGTTACATGTATATTAAGCGAGTTTTGTGTTGACGAGGTTCCACTATACTATTCTATTAAAACAGCAAACAAGACTAGTATGGACAAGGTTTGTACTAGCTTTTACAATTATAAAACATGTCCCCATGGGAGTGATGGCATAAACCAACAGCTAGAGCATTAACACTAGTGAACCAGGGGCCCTTGCTGGCTAAAGACACAATAATTGCGCAATATATCAAACACGCTTAATGGTGTTTATATTGCAAACGAGTGAACTAATCGCTAAAGAAATTGGCAAACATCCTTTTTCAAGTAATGGATAACCCAAATATAGTCCTGTGAAAGACGTCTTAATAAGCTTGTTAAAATCTTCTCTTTGTTTAATGGCAACAACAAGATAGTCAAGCTAGGAAGGGGGTGCATAATGCTACTTGTGGATTTTTATGAGCGATGAAGAGGCGCTGGCATCGCCAATTTAACATTCTAAGGGCTGAACATTCATCAAAAAAAAAAAATACATTAAAACTTACTGAATTATCTTTTCAAGTTTCGTTTACGAAAGATTTTGCCTAGTCGTCCAACTCGTTAGGAAGATTCCTTTCTGGCAGTTTCTCAGCAGTTCTATTGATTCACTTAAAACTCTTTAATTGGCCGTGATATACAGAATAGTCTCAATCTAATAATCTTCAAGAATTAAATCCTCGGGAGGTTTTGGTGCCATGGAAACCACGCTAATCTCGCATGAAACGAGCTTCTCTTGGAAAGATTAAATAATCCTGAGTGCCTCCGTTAATTAAGAATTACGAAGATGCAATCAAACTTATATTTGCAGAACTACAGAATATGACGTTGAATGCAACTTCAGAAACGAAACAGACACGCTGCTACAAATTTACTGGAATTGAAAAGTTGCGTCATCAATTGTTATACACTTTCTACCTTCGTTTGCTTACCTCAGAAAACCTTATCGCAATTTTTGTTTACAAATATTGCAAACAAGTTACTACACACGTATTATAAATGATTATACAGGTAATTGTGGGTAGACGCCTTTTTTATAAAACTGCAACGCAAATTACAACATAGATGCTTCGCATTTTCCCACCCTGAAACACGATACGAGATGGGAAATTTACAATCCTATTAGTTTATGGAACTGATATGACTTTCATCTTCATATAGACATTTTGTGAATAATTTTCTATGACAATATCTCCTTTCCCACCATGTAGCAAAATGCATTTTTACGTAAGCACGGACAATCGTTACATGTACTGAACTGTTAATTTAATTTCGTACAAATTCAATACAATTTCCTATATATTTATATTTTTAAATTCCATCATTGTAAAAATTACAATACGGTATATTGACATAGTATATTTTCAAATGACAAACAACTGAGCCGACAGGTTTCTAACTACAATATTTACTATTATATAACGAAACATGTTCGACGACTTTCTCACAGGCTGCTCCATTTCACATCACGTAAGAGCGAAACCACCATATTTATATATGCACGAGAATCAAAGTAAATATGTAACGACTCAGAGGTCATAACAAATTGAAATCGAATGCCGAATCTCAATAATTTCTAGATTCGTCTCGGCGACAAGTTTTATCACCGGGGTCAATATGTGTTCACAAAGTTCATGTTTAATAGAATTGTTTGGTTAATGAGATACTTTGTTCAAGGCGCTTTCATTTTTAGCCAAATTATTAGATAACAACATTGGGGTTTTCATATAAAACGCGTACTATGAAACTGACCAGGGTATTGCAAGTTCTGGACTTTTTGTACTTTATGGCCAAGCTAAATAACTTCCATGATTGCCCACGAGTGATAAACGATTTACAAGACTAATTAGGTTTTAAAGAAACTATCCCATTAGAACCGTATTCAAACATTTAATGCCATTTAACGATAACAAACTCTGAAATCGATTAAAATTACAATTTTTCGTGTACAGACTTCAAAAATGGATGTAATGAAGGCGATAACAGCAATTCTCAGATTCAGGTATAGATTAGCTCGCCATACACAGTATTACACACCTGGTTTGCAGACCTTGAATGAAGAAGGGACTGGCAGGTTTAAATTTTTGGCTGTCAATTAGGCAAATGCCAAGAAGACATTTTCAAACAATTGACCACGCCTAGATATGCGATGAAGAAAGATGAACACCGATTCCATATTGGTTTCAAATATCCCAAGGACAGATACTAAAAATATCCAACCTCACCTCTCCGGCAATTTTCATTTTAAAACCTAATGTCACCAAGGTGGTGGCAGCTGACAACGCAGCTTCCCCGATTAATTCAATATTTTCAACGCGCGCATGTATAATTAAATCGAAGCAAATAATATTGTCATTGAGCAAACTGCAGGTTTCCGGGGAATTTCCAACTATGTAACAAACAGGACGGTTTGCCATGCATCCCCGCAAAATTCCTACCATACGGTATTGACTATAACTAATGCAAATGCAATTTACTAAATGACGCAAAGTGCTTTGTTCTTCCTTGAAACCACCCCTAATTAATTAATAGCCCTTGATCAGCCTTATGGTTGCGGGCAAAAAAAACAGGCCTTGAAATTCCCAAAAGGAAGGAATAATGCAGGACTCTTGCTAATGCCAATGTTTAATCCTACTTGTTGTACTTTGTTGTTTTTTATCGCAAATTGTCCTAATGACCGTTTTAGGTAAAGGCAATTCCAAAAGCGCGAAACTGCCAGCTCCAAGGACGGCACGCGACATCTTCTGGTCCACCTGTTTCAACGCCACCTCATTTCAATAGAACATAAAAAATAATTGAAGGGAAATGCCATTATGAGCCCATGTTTGACAATATTCCATTATGAATGAGCTTGTATACCATATACTGCATTATGTACATCTATTTTACACGATCCGTAACTATGCCAACATCATTATCTAGTGCCAACCTTTCCGAGTAACAACATCCTGATGCGACTGCTTCTCAAAATTATGCAAAACTGCACGAGTTGAAATGCGTACAATTAGAATTCAACATTACTATTCAGTGGCTAAATTATTGTTAGCATACGTGTACATGTATTTTATACCCGCATGGAGTGGCGTCGATTATTTTGAAATGTAATCTTGGGTTATGACCAAGGTCGTTGTTTACAGTTAAGTTTACTTTTAAATTCAGGATAAACCACCTTGAGTTCGCAAATAAATTGTTCGCAGCGTCAATTGTGGAATAAGAACTCGATCGCTCACATCGAGCACGTTCCTTATCATAAAAAAATCTTAACAACACTATGTTAAAAAGTAATTAACCGATTTTTTGACATGATATTAAATAAGTTATCATATGGTATGGAATGCCAAATTGAACTGCTCAGACAGGTTCCTTTAAATGCCCCTTGATTAAGTCATGAACCACCTTGATAATTAACGATCCGGGCTTATAGGCTATAATTCAAAAGTTAAAATAAAAGAAAAATAACAGAGAAGTTAAAATGATACAAAATAATTATGTTGTGGATACTACATACTGCAGAAACTATAGTTCGACATACCTTTCATCGAAATTGTTTCAAGGTGCATTCTGGGTGTTCTCGACAGGGGCAATTTTGCCAGTCGGTCGAATGCTATTGCTAACTTGGGAATAGAAACTCTCTGGGTGGAAGAGATAATCATCGTGGTCAAATCCGGCAATGATGTTCCCGGAAAGAATTTTAAAGAACATGACAACAACAGTTAAGTTATAGCCGACTATGGATTCGAACTAAAATCCAAGCCCTATAGTCCTTAAGTGGAGATAAGCAGACTTGACAAGTCGATAAAAAATGTGATATAAGTTTTTTTTGGTATTCCATGGGAACGAAAATAAAACAAAAATCATTATTCAACATAGTCGTAATCGGTTCCATGACAACAGAGTGCAGTTACTTTGCGCAGCACGGACATGTTAGAGCAGCATAAAATTCATATCATTAGGTGCCTTTATAATATCATCAACATCAATATAATTTATGAGATGAACCGTCATTCCATGGTGGAAAACTTCATTAACATTGATATAGGCTACATCGGTCGGATACTCATGGCGCAAGAGCAAACATTGCATACCCAAGATGATTGGATTTCAGATGAAGTCAACGTGAAGATTCCATGCTGATGCATGGTTCCAGAACTTCGAAAATGTAGCCGTCTCACCTTTTCCGAAGTTTTAAGGTCGCCAGGCATTGTCCAAAGCAATTTCGACTAAATTAACGCTACAAACAGGCTTGTAGATAAGTACATTTGAATACGATACACGCGTGTGCTTTAGCTCCATGTTTAATGTATGCATAGGCATGGCCCTTTTGTTTGAAGGAAAGAATACAATCACACATGAATTTTAGGCAGAAATCACCATGAAGCTATTTTTACATTCAGGTGAAGAGGAACATTCAAATTTATGGCAACAGCGAGGGACGAATGTGCCACCTAAGGTCATTTTTTTTTAAAAATCTTGCATTGAGATGCACGCATTCTTTCGATAAACATTAAACATATTTGCCGAGTTAACGGCTAAATGATATCCCAATACGACTTACGCCCGATTAATCGAGATCCCGTTATAATCCGAGGGATTATTAACTTGAGCCTTTGCTAACGCAGCATTAAATGCGCCTGCTAGCTAGTGCAGATCGATTGAAATAACTGCTATTAAGAGTAGATCTATACATCATCATGTAAGCGTATTCATAAATCCACCACAATCATACTCGACCCTCCACAGTTTATGCAAATTCATGAAAAGAGTTAACGCCGATAAGACAAATCAAGTTACCTCAAACTATTATATAAAAGTACTACTTATAAATAAACCATAATTTAAAATGACAGCATTTTTTCTTCTAGAAACGAGATGTCCCGATTGTTTACAAAGCTAAACTCAATAAAACCTGATGCTTCTACATTAAAGCTTGTCCCTGCACTCATTTCATGTATTATTCAAATTTCCCTTCGCCCTAACGTTGCAATTCATCCAGCTCAAATTAGGATTTTGGAGAGACTAAAAAAATGTGCAGCCATTTCACAAAAACGACTGCAAAATGTGCCCCACTGCCCCAATCTCTTGCTTTCGCAATAAAACAACGGTCAATTTAATAACTACTCGGATCGTTTACTCTGAGATCGGATGAGACAGCGTACAAACTTTTGCCAAAAGCATTATGCGTTGCAATAAACCGCCTCGGAGCTCCACCATTTAATTAAAAAAAGGGGTTGTTTACAAGTGACTTAGCAAGGTCGCTTTGTCACTACAAAAGCGTCCTACACAGGCATGCCGACTTTTCATTTCATTACATATTCTTTAATCACAGAGAATAGGGTCGAAAAGGCAGTTGACATGTTTTCAAATTAACTGGCATGCCTCGATAACAATTCCAGCAATGAAATAAGAAAAACAATCACTTAAGATTCCATTGTATTTATTGGAAAAGTTCAACGAGAATACCTTAGAATACCGGGTACCGTATTTTTAGACTTGGTCTAGGTGCTTCTCATACTAATTCGCAACCAACGAATATCCAGTGGTATGATACATGTTTAAATTAATATACCCAAATAATAATACAGTATTTGGCAAGAATTAGAAATGGTGGTTGTGATATCTCCTTAAATTTGTGAAACCATTAATGTTTTACTTCAAAATGGCAGCATAGGGATATGTAATGTAGAATGTCATCTTCTTTTCAAAGGCTGCATACGACTTATCATAATATGCAAGAGATAATCATTCATGTGGAAATTGATGAAAATTGTCAGTCACATCAGTGCTTTGAAACCACCAACTTACTCAGTTGTTCTCTCTCGTCATGTCTGCCATATCAGCTCCAAAAAACGACCGGTGAATAAACCGAGAATGATGCAACCGATCACAATTTGATTATATGGCTGTAATTTATCTCAATTCAATAAATTGGTTTGCCAACCCCCACCCAGATCCCCGGCAACAAAACGGGAAAATGACCTGTCATTCGTCTAATGCTTTCTCCCATTTTCCTTGTTATTTTGGCACTCCTCTACAATGTACACAAGCCTACAAACTGTTTGGTGAAGCAAGACGCAAATAGCCAAGAAATTTTGGTATGCAGATAATAGGGTGTCAGAGTGCACCGCATCAAAGTGACACAGTTAATTGTATGAATGATTGGAAACGCTTACGGCAATACCCTCGCGTGGGAACTAACGCAAATATTAGGCCTAAAGTGAAAAATAGCTTCAAATCGATCGTATCCTCCCACAAAATTACATTAAAAAGCAACGGAAAAGTGTTACACAGTTGCATGGCAGTTGCTAAATAAATCTGGAGGAAAATTATGGCTCAAAAGACAAGGTACTCAACGCTTTCATGCAAATTTCCTGCGGGGCATAGCATTTATACTGAAATGTTTACATTCCTGAATAACGTGATTAAACAGATTTGCATAGCCTTTGTCGTGCTTTCTACCGTGTGAACAACTGCGAGAACAGTTGCTCTTCCCGTGCCATCTGGCAAAAATATTCAAACACATTGAGACATTTTGGTTCAAATTACATTTAACTTCAATCGTACAACGTACATCAGAAACAAGTCTTCCAGCAATGATCGTCATCAGAAATCCCACTGCGCCACCTACTATTTTTTGTGCCAAATTTACGCTATCTGCCGGCGTGACAAAACAGATGAGAAGCACAGATTTTAGATGGCGCTGAACTTGAGTGGCAAAACTTACGTCAAAGCCAACTGATGACTCGAGTCAAATTTCCCGCCCGTTTACCACCAGTCATCAACTAGCAGTGATCTGTGCAAATGACATCACCCTCCATCATGATGTCATTCTCGTTAACTAGACTACATGTGCGATTCATTAGAACTGGTTGGAATGAGGTTATTTGTGTTACTGCAAATAACCTCATATTCCGCAAAATTCCAATTTCCCCCAGACAACCAGTGCAACGGATATGAGGCTATTCATTCCTGATCTAAAAATTTCCATCAAGCTGAACCAATGCCTCGTGTTTCACAACTGTTTCTTTGCTTAAATAACTGCAAGACTTGGGAGTTACTCAGCCAGATTGTTAATTTTTTAAGCACAACATTTCGACTTTATCGCCTTTTAAAAGTAGGCCTACCGAATTTTGCATTACACATTTGTTAAAATTTTTGTGAAATAACATTCAATTTGTATAGATAAACATAATGTGATTACAAAAACGAGATATCAATAAATATCAGTACCAGTATACAAAAACATAGCTAATGAAAAGTGTGAGCCGAGGAAATTGACCGTTTTAGTGCATGCAAATGACCAGAGAATCACAACATTAGAAACTGGGATGGCTTTGAATTCCAGAAATTAGGGTGCAGTGCCTCGCGTAATTGGCATGCATCACCCACCTATGAATGCACGTGTGATAACCGATCTTAAAGGTGGAGTATACAACCTTTTATTTCACCATGACTCATTAAGATAATCGCCTAACAAAGCCCAATGGAGAGTTTCTAATAGAGTTCTGGTGAACATAGGGTGGGTTATCTTTTGGTATCTGCCTGCTTTACTCGTTTTGAAACAGGTTATGAAATGCTGTTTTCATTTTTTTTCATTATTATTTGGAGAAAGTGATTCCGAACCTGTTCTAAAACGAAAAAGAAACGGTCAAGAATATACGTGTAGTTAAAATAATGTAAAAATAAACACCACTTTTGTAATTATTTGATAACAATTTTTTTTAGAAATAGATTATGAAGATCAAATTTAAAAATAACGTAACTATTTTTCTGCCGTTTCGCCGTCCTGCTTTTCAAGATCGAAATTAGCATTTTTAGTCTCAATGGCATCGTATTTTTTGTTTAATAAATATAATATGAAGCCAGAATAAACAGTTTTGAAAAAGCGGCGCGAACCGAGCATGATCAGTAAAGTAGCTACATATCTTTTGGGTTTACTTTCTCCTTAAAATTCCGCGGGGTATACGAATTTAAAAAAAAGGATGCTCGTATCGGTACATTTTTTAATTTTCGATGACTAAATTTCTCGAGTGATGTACAGTTGTAGCATTGGGTCACAAAGGGCATTTGCGAGCATGTGCACTAATAAAAGTCCAATGGAACCTCAGGCGCCATGTTGGATACTGGGATTTTCTGGATATCAAATTTGCTGAAAAACTGGAATAACGGTCGAAAATCTCGCCAAAAAACACTGCAACTACTCAATGCATCAAAGTAGACGCCGGTAACACGGGGTCAACGTGACGCTCCTTTGTTTGTTTCAAATTTGGAACGGCGCTCATTTTTCTGGGAAAAGTCAAAAAAGAACTGACCAAAGAGAAACAGAATCCAGCTTGCATAGAAAAGACGCGAGCACTGTTGCATTCGTACAAAAGCTTATGTAAAACTAGAAACCGATTAAAGTTCCACTAAGCAATAATAAAAATTGTTTACCTTCGAATAGGCGGCGTGCAGATGCTAATCAAATTGCTTTTTCCGCGCAGAAAATCCAATGATTTTTGACTCCTTTGTAACAAACACCACTAAACACGCAAAGCGCGGAGAACAGAAGCAAACTCTTCGAAGTTCCCTGAAATAATAACTGACAAGAGCGAGAGAACGCTACCACCAGGTGGCGTCATCGCACGACTCGCGGCACAGTATACCGTGCTCGTGGCGCCATCTCTCGCCACATTTTGAAAATTGTTCATTAGTAAAACATTTTCTGTAAAAAACAAATTCAAAACTCACAAAGTGTATTCTTTTGAAACCTACTATTTTTTTACATATTACGCTCTAATAATATTCTTTATCTAATATTTCAAATAATCATTGATCAAAATAAAAACTGCAGATATATTCATACAAATAAATTTAATAAACTAATAAACTAATATAATTTTTTTTTTTCGTTACATTGAATTACATTATTTATTGTATGAAAATTCATAGAAAACGTACTGAACTAGCTAATGCTCAGATATGCAATGCTCAACGTAAGTGATGGGACACCAGCTCAATTGCACAAATTGGAAAAATAAAAATACTTTTTACATATACAATAACAAAAACAAATAATGGAAAACTGAGAAAAAAATGTTTTTATGAAAAATAATTATGGGACACTTTTCAAAAGTTTAAATATTTTTTACACTACAGGGTATGTAGGCCTACTGTAATTTTGATGTCTTATCTTCTTGGCATTATTAGAATGTTTCTTCAGCTGAATTTCCCCCATTCATTCAATAGCACATTTTGAGGTCCTCTATTGTAAATTTTGTTTTTTAATTTTTCGCTCCAAAATCTCCTTTTATTAATCTATAGGGTGATCAGGAATCTGTGATGGTGAATGCAGTTAATTGTTTTGGGACAATATGTTGAGCAGTAGCCTACTGTACACTGGTAAAAAAATCAAGGTTTCCTTCTCCTACAACATGTTGTAATTTCCCCTCTTAAATTCCCTTTGCTGAATCTGTGAAATTATGAATAAATCTATAATCCAGTCAATCCATGCATTTTCCTGCAGCACATAACGTAATACATGTACCGTAGTACTAGCTATTATAAATACACCATTTTGAGCAGTGACATCATTCAGTAGTTTCATACGAACACGTTAAAAAATACCGTGTCAATTAACTTTCATCATTTTCCAGTTTCAAAGTTCAGGGAACGTCGATCTACCCGGCTGAGCAAATATCATAGAAAGCTTATTAGGGTTCGCACTATAAAATGACAAATGCAAAGCAACTCTTTCATTGGCAAAATATTTCACATATTGCTACAACAAAATTATCGAGTGTTGAATCAGCACCAAATCAAAAGTCATTATGACATGATTCATTAATTCTGTAAATTGCAAACAAACTGTATTGGCAATATCGAGAGACTTCCTGAACTTGGTCCAATAATTATTCTTAATAAATGAACAAATTAAACGCAATGTTAAAACCTGCAAAATGATTTAATAGGTTATAAGTTACATTGAGTTCATGTCAAAGGTATCCGCATGGTATGAGTAATCAAAATAGACAAGTGCGCTTATTTTGAGCTTCTATTGTCTAGTGTTTTAAAATCCAACCAATCCAAAAATACCAGTTGCATGGACGGAGCCTTTAGTTGGAAACGTCCACGCGAGGCTGGTCAGTTCTGGACAGATCAAAGGCATTTTCGTTAGTGTGGGGTCTAAAACGAGGCAGCATACAAAAGGCGCGGCCACGAACGTTTCACTCCAAAGTCATCCATTCCAAAACAGTTAAAAAGAATGGGCCAAAAACGAGTGCGAATAAAGACGTGGGCGTGATTAGAGGGAACTGCGTCAATTTAACAGCCTTAGGGCAAGTTTGCCACACCCAACTTTAGGCTCCATCAATAATAAAGAATGCCTCGAACTGCTCAAGATGAGAAAATGGACACAAACATAAGGGCCATACAACAATTAGCCAGGGTGAACAGCGCGTGTTAAGTACCTTGGTACTTAAGCCAGTTAACCCATAATTGGAATAATCTTTGGATGAAACAAAATGACTACTAAGCAACTTGCGACTTGAATCCAAACAGCCATTCGAAAGTTCCTAGAAAAAGTTAATTACGCAAGTGGCAACAAATACGAGGGGCCTGACACTTTCAAGTTACACCTTAAAATTGACGCAAAGTAAAGTTTGATCTTATAATCCATTGCTACCGAATGACACTTATGTCGAGACCCAAGAGGAAACGTCAAAGATTTTACAGGATCCAAATAAGCCATGATATAATCCTGAACAGCAATACATCCATAGCAAGCAATGGAAACCTAGCAAAAATATAAATAACAGTCAGGTTTATCGAGTAAAATTCAGCAAATTGTGATTCCCGACACTCTCAGATGCAAGCACAAGTCGACAAATGATTATTTATAATACACGAATGAATGTACAAGGAATTAAATCGGAAATAAATTCACAAATGCAACAGAAACATGATTATGACAAGTTGAATTGAGAAGATGAAACTTTTTACACAGACTCATTCAGTCAATTAGCAATTTAATCCATAAACCACATCATACTAGACATAAATAACTTTTTACACTTGTAAGCTAAACGGCCGTCTTAAATAAAATGTGTATTACATGGACATCCGTGTAATACATCCAGGTCATCCATGGACACTTCTTAGCAATTCCTTACAAAGCAACATACTTGTAAATTTTGTTTATTTCAGTGACACAACTTAATTATCTCACTTTTAAGCCAGGCAGATCTAACTAAAATCTGCCAGCAGTTGTGCTGCATGACTAAGTTTTAATGTTTACTTATAAAAGCTCGGAGTGCCATAAGAAAAAAATCAAGTTACTCACTGAGAATGACTCATGGGATCATTATCATTATTATGGATTATGGACTAACTTATCGAGCTTGTTCACAATTCAAATAATAAGCATAATTATTAAAAATAACCCCAAGTTTATGTTACGATAGTGTCAAACATGGTTCAGACCTTTTGTACTTGCTCACACATTTCCATTCAAAGGTTGAACTGGAAACAGAAGGATGGATGTTTATTCAACAAACAACTGCATAGAAATAAGACCTGGTACTAATGAAGCCACTTGGCACTTCCAAACCTATTAACCTATCAAAGAAATCGTTTGGAATATAGCACAGATTGGTACATGCACCAACAACGCTTTCTAACAATGCCAACCTTGAATTTAGAAAAGTATAAAATTTTAAACCAATTTACAGTTATCAGCACTACAAGAAATGATTTTCATCGAAATAATTAATTTCAAAAACAGAATTATGCCTACAGCAAGAGAAGATTGGTAAGTATTTTCATTGATCATTATTAAAGTAGCTTACATCATTAAAACCACCAATAAGAAACAAAAGCATGCAGCGCTTACTGTATGCAAATAGGTCATATATACAGATGGGAAAATATTCATTTGTACACGCACAATTACTTCTTCACAAATAACAAACTGCGAGAAATTCATTACTACTTCGATATCCTATGTTCTAAAATTACTTGGTACTTAGGTTGTCAATTGGCAAATAAATATTTTGGGTATTTATTATTGTAGAAATAATCTAATAAGAGTGGCCCATATCATCAAAACGTCATTATCTAAGAACATTTTTTTTTAGAAAGTGAGAATCATCATTACAATGCATGATTATGTTTCATCTCTCAAGGGAGCTTATAAAATCATTTCATTCTTTTAATATATTAACAAAATTAATTTTGCCAAGATTTAATAACAATTTTCTTACATTATTGAAATGTGAAATTACGCTTAGCTACCATTATAAACAATCCAAAAATAAAACCCAAAATGGGTACCATCAAATTGCATTAATGGTCTGTTTCTCTTAGTGAATTCTCAGTTGATCAAAAGATTTGCAGCTAATTTTAACATTTGCCTACTGCCAGACTCCAAATCTACGCAATAGAATTCTCAAAATGTTCGGTGGGATACTGTGGCCACTTTACAATTACTAAATTGGTGTTTGGGTTTTCTGGACACCCTGGCTTTGAAAATTCAATTCCGTTAAAGTGGCACCAAGGTAATACCTGTGCCTGATGGTACTAATTACATATGAAAACCTAGACAATAATACATGTACAGGTGATATTCAAAGCATGTTGAAAGAGTAGCAAAGGAAAGGAAGAGGAATCATGGAGCACCTTTATACATCTTAACCTGCAAATAAGGGTATGCTGAATATGCATGAATTGCTGAAAGTACACATGCTTAGATAAAGCACATTTTAAATACTGAACGCCAAAAGACAAAATTTTGAAACTAAGCTATGCCAAAAAGTCAAATCAAGTTATTCAATTCCAAACATTACATTACAAAAATAAGTGAACGCCCATGCATGACATCATCCACATAGTGGAGCGGTGTTCAAACATTTGTCACATCTACTGATTTCAATGCTAAAAATGACGGATAACACAATTTATATTCAATTTTCTGTTATTAAATTAAACAAAATGTCAAATTCTTTTTTTCCCCCTTGTCAGTGATTTAAGGACGTTCGCTTACCTTCAGCAAACAACTACAATTGAAAAATTCGATTTAACAATCTGTTTTTGGGATACATGAGCATTTCCAGCATATCACTGATACCTTCGCATGACAAAAGTAAAATGGGCACATCTGAAAGAGGAGGAGATTTGTGAAAAAGACGATGAAAAAGGCACATTAGCCCATGAAGAGATCACCCGCCAATACATTACACTATGACAAGAGATGAGGTGAAGACCTTATTACTACCCGCCACGACTGTCTCATGGCTATGCCATTTCCAAGCCCGCTCGTCGGACCTGCATAGAATATCTGGACGAAAAAATGCGAATGAAAATTCAAGGTGGAGAGGGAAAAACGGCGAGCACAAAGCCGTTTTCATGATTAATACACGGACCTCTGCAATAAGTACCCAGATAATCCTTCCATTAGAAATGTGCTTGAGATGCACCTGCTGCGTTGGTGGAACCGAGCAAATGTTTAATTATCAGAAAAAAATAAGATTGCCAAGAAATATAACAATTTCACAGCATAATACTTATGTTAGTATTCCAGGCCTAACTAGCAGTTTTTCTGCATTCAAAAACTGTACAACTTCAAGTCAGAAAATGAATGTAAACTGACAATTGAGAATAACCAAATTTCGAGATAGTCTTAATGTAGAATTTAGATGATGAAGTTCTTCTAATCTGGAAAGACCAGTAGATTTAGTGACTTGTTTCTTTATGTTTTTTTAAAAAAAATGTCCAATGATTTATTAGTTGATTTTAAGGAATCTTTACTTTAGCCTAATGTTATTTAAGCACTTCTTTTGAAATGCTCTGCCCACATATTGAGTAATTGCTCATAAAAACTGGGAAAGTTGAGTATAGTTTTGGCACCTTATAATTACATTCAAAAGTGATACACAATTTGAATGAACTTGTACAGTTCTCTTGAGTCTTGAATGACAGAAGAGAATAAAAGCTGATTTAAGCATGCTTGAGGGCCAAAACTAAGAATTTTCTGAGCATTCAGAGGTCCGTGTATTGGGATAAATTGCACACCAAAAACAGAGCTAATCACATTTTTGCTCGCCGTTTATGTGAGCTGGTTGCCAGTTAAAATTCATTGTGGTAAAAATGTATGAAAACATTCAACAACTGCCTTTGGCCTACCAAAAAAAACTTCGGCCTTGGGACGTCAAATTTGCTCCCATGTTTCCAACGTTTAAACTGGCAGCACGGCCCATGATGTATGAGACGTCACTGATGATGCAGCAGTTTACAACCGTACATCAAGAGAAATTGTGCAAAACAACGAGAGTATTGTTCAGTGGCAATAGTCTACGATCACGCACCTGCACACTCACATACTCATTTTATCTCATTAATTGCTATAAAAACATTGGTCCGGTAGAATTGTGCTTGGTTCCATCACCCAAATCGAGCTCCATTTCGCCTTCATGTAAATGGAGCTGGTTGAAAGAGGCGGTGGCCATGGCAATATCTGGCATGATGTCACTTAAGTGACCCTCACTGCATGAACTTGCTTGTGTCTGAAAAAGAAAAACCAGGATTTTTAAATCAGAAATTTGCATAATCCATGCGATGTTTCAGTGTCAATCGGGGAAATATCAACAGTGGAAAGACAAATAGACATAATCATCAAAACACCAAGCACAAAAAAATGTTATTATTATTATTTGTTTAAGAATTTGAACACCACCAAATACTCAATGGGATGGAAACGTTAGGAACACTTACTGTAGTTGCCAATTTTAGGCTGGTGCAGTTCTAACCAACGATTTTCCCCTTCACTTCTGCAATGGTCTCTGCTGTTGGTCAAGCCAATCACAGAGTTCCATTCTTAAAAGGAGTCAGCAGAATTGCTGACAATCTTTTTGTTATTTTAAAATCACTTTGAGTACCACTATTTTCTAGAATATTCATTCTCAGCATCGGTCAAATCTTAAGTGTATTTTCAAACAGTACGTATTATTCGACTTGGATTATTGGGATCAATTCAAGAAATAACAGCATTCTAGATTTGAATTGATCAACCTATACAACGAGTTTTCTAAGACAAAAAATGGCAGTACCTCAAACTAAGTTCAAACTGCATTACTATTGTTATTAACAAAAGACAGAACGACGACCAAACTGTATTTACCAAGCACGTTTTGGCACCATGTGCCTTTATTCAAGTTCGTTCTGTCTTTTGTTAATTTAATTCCCGACCACTTGAGGACAATATGTTTACTATTGCTACAAACTGGTCATAATGAGGATAAATTCATCTATTTTAATCTATATAGATTTGCAATTTAAAAAGTTTACTTACGTCTATTGTACGATAGTTATCGGCACTAGGCGCATAAGGCAGCGTTTCCCTTGAAAACGGAATGGCCATCCGCTGTCTATGATAGCACGCCGACTTCCTGCCCTGCATTTGCACAGGCTCCACTCGCTCAGCATCCCTGTCTTCCTCAGTGTAGGCGCAATACTGACTGGCACTATGCAAAACATCTGCGACTGCATCCGGCAGGTTAAATTCCCTTACCACTCGCAGCTGGATTTGTTTAGTGATGTCCCATCGGCTAGACAAGGGAAGGCCATACGCCCTTTGGGCAGCCGGAGCTTGCCTTAATTCCTGCTCACGCTTTAACATGGCCTGCATTGTTTCGAAGTCAGGAACTGTAGGAGAAGCAACACATTAGTTTGGGACAATTTGCATCAGATAAATTTGAATCATATGAATTTCCTAAAATCCAAGCCTTTCCAAGAATTACACAAAAAATTCCGTATCTACATTTATAGCAGAAGTAGCAAACAAAGTATAACACTCATGCTTATAATAAAATACTGTATCTATGGATCATAATGCTATCTTTTCAAATGAGGAGTATTAAAACCGTGTTCCTCCCTCCCCCCTTCTCTCTGTAATGGCTTCCCCTAAAATTTTTCTTACTTGGAACTGCCCCTGCTACAATATCCAGTCCACTGCTGTAGGGGCTTGTCGTTGTGTATGAGTGAGATGGTCTCGACTGTCCAGCTTTTTCATCGACCATATACAATGTGTCAGGAATATGAGACATCCTCACCATGCGTAACCTCATGTGCTCCATTTCCTGGAGAGCCTGGTCATCTAGAAGTGCCTAAAGAAGTAAAGAAATCATTAATCTACAATATCATACAATTTCTCCAGCAATTCCATTGGAGAAACGGATAATTATCCAAGTTATCTGAATTTCGGATAACTGAGGAGAACAAAAAAGTCATTTACTAGTTATGATAAACATGTAATCTCTAAATAAACCTTTGTTGCTAACAAATTAATGCAAAAACTACCACGTGCTATTCAGATAATGTCATAAAATACTTATAACTTAAAAGTTCCACATCTACCAATAGCTTTGCGTGTTTCCTTACCTTTTCATTGATATGATAAAAGCTTTCACATATGCAATATGCATTTTCATTTCTGCAATTTCATCACCCAAATGGAATTGTTCACTTTTGATGACATGTGGTCATCCAAAGACAAATACTAAATTAGCACAAATTTTTACTGTTTGGACTTTTGTAAACAATTCGATTTTTGACATTTGATGATAATATCAAACAACTATTTTCTTAAATTCTGTTGTCCAATCAATATGAAGTTGGAACACATTCTAAAAATAACACATTTTCTTCTTGCAAGCCTAGGCTGCTTACCTTCACTTCTTCACCATATGGCGTAAACAGCCGAGGTTTAACAAACAATCCATTATTCTTTCCGCGGATCCATGCACTGATCCGATGGCTGACTGCGTTATTACTATCGTCCCCAATCATATGTGATGGAGGCGTGCTCACTAATCCTCGTTTAATAGCATTGCACAAAATGTCGTTGTTAGGGGGTAACACATGGTCAACTCGCACAAGCGGTAACAACTCCGATAGAATGTCGCGCAATTCCACGTCGCTTAAGTCGCGCTTTTTTACGCCCTTTTTGGCAACGCTATGTGCTGTATGGCTTAGGAGATTTGGTTCTGTAAGGTTAAAACAATTATTAGAATAAACAAAATAATAATAATTTTGCTTTAAACGGCCCTTAATGTTCCCATCTAGAATTACAATTCCTACCAATCAATAATTTGTATAAGCCACAAGAAGCTTTAATACGAATATTTGAAAATATATCTATGACTTGGTAATAAAGAATTCAGCATTTCAACATTTTTATGGCAAAAGTTGCCATATTACTGGACACAAATGTACAGTTTTGCATCAATAGATCTTTTCAAATTCCACGCATTCATTTTCAAAGAATCTACGCATATCGTGCAATTTTCCACACCATGCGTTAAGTCCTTTTTTTTAAAAATTAACATTACCTCTTTCTTCCACACGCTTCATTAGCTGATGTTCACCCCACTTGAGCACAGCCTGCAATACATCCAGTTCACTGGCCTGCAAGAAGTCCGATTGCAGTGCGTCAATCATATGGGCTTTCTCCAGTTCGTACAATACTGTTGAGTTGGTGATGGCCTGAAACTCTTCCCTCAAGAAGTGAAGTGCTTGTCGGTGCACCCAGGCCGATCCATGGGGTTGCTCGCTCCAGCGTAGGATGGGCACAAGGTTTTCCAGAGTCAGGCTTTCAGCAATGATATCCTCGCAGCCTTGCACTAGGATATCCAGTTCCAAGAAGCGCCCAATTTGGTAAATCTCCATCGCTTCTTCGGCCAATGAAGGATGGCGTCTTCCAGCAACCATTGCCTGTACTTCACTCAGGCTGCTGGTAGAGCTAGAATTACGCAAAATGCAGCTCATGTCCACCGTGTCCAAGTAGATGGCCTGCAGCAGCACACGAGCGTATTGCCAAGGGATAACCGAATCGTCCAACACAATTTGGGTGGGCGTGCGCAATGCTCGTTCAGTCATTTCCTCGCCTGCCTTGGCTCTTCTCTGTATCAGGTTCCGAAAAAAGGGAGAGCGGGCCGACAAAATAGCTTTGTGGCAGCGAAGTTCCAGTTTGTGCGAGGTAAAGCCATATTCACTGACCAAGCCACTGCTGAGATCACGCACCACGGAGGGCGCTGTCGAGGGAGTTGACGGGTCAGTGGAGACTCCACCTTGTGCATAGTCTTGACTTGCCGAGAAGACCAGAACACAGTCGGCATATTCGCCCATTTCCAGAAGGTAGCGCAGGTCATGTTCGAGGGGGTTCGGAGTACCGAATTCCTCGCCAAGGCGGATAAGCACATCCAAGTTGTCCAAGCGAGCGTCTGTAACGCGGAAGTCGCCAGTGTATAGGTAGCGCAACAGAGCTGAAAATGTAGCGATATCCACACCATATGGGAAATTGGCAGAGCGCAGGTCGACGCTAACCTGCGCGCCATAGCCGGGCACTTTGGTGAGCAGGTCGCGGAAAAAAGGACAGCGTGCTGATAGCAACGCCCTAAGTGAAAACAAAAATGGAAATAGAACCAAGTTAGCAAAAATGAAAATGTAACTATTTAAGGAACATTGGACAAATAAGCAGCCCCCCATGTCAAACAGTAGTTTAAAAGAACCGAGCAAGGTGGCCGAGTGGTTAGCATTCACGCCTAGCATTCGGTAGATGCGGGTTCGATTCCCGTGTCGGCTATCCTCAATTGTGATTTTTTATGGTTTTCCACAATTCATCCAGGCGAATGCTGGGAAAGTTTCTGTAATAAATCGGCCATGACCGTCTACCTAACCCATCCTGAGGCCCCAAATACGGGAAATATAATTTGTGATGTTGAGGTCCATCATGATGAGACTTAATTTGCATAATGATCCCCCTGCCAAAAGGTACTACGTACTGACTGTAGGGTAAAGAAGATAAATTAAGACTACATAATTGCTCAGTATCATCGAAAACGCACCTAAGCTTTTATTGTTTACGCACACAGTACATGTATATTACCAGTAAATATTGCTAGGTGACTATAAACAGCTTTATCATTCTGCTCACCATAAGTGGAATAATGAAATAATGCGATTTCTTGGAATGAAATTAGTACCATATAGAGCTGACCAATTGAGATCACTACTGTTATAAAAGATGGTGCTAAATTCTCTCCTGCCAAATGGTAGTATTACTGACTGCAGGGTAAAGAATTGAATTGAACGTGATAAGCTGTGTACCTGTAAGTTATATTTAGGTTGAACGGTCTTCATCATATTCGCCTTAGCAGCTAACTACCAAAATTCTTGCAATGCTACAAACTGAAGCAGAACATACAGTAGCTTCAAAAACAGTCTTCCAGCTCTGGAGATTCAATTTTGGCAAGACAAACCATGAGTAAGAAGAGTTAGACCCTGTTTATCATTACAGTTGGTAATAATGATTGTTTCAGTAGGGATTTAAGAGCGCATAGGCATCTAAAATAATTGCTGGAAGATGATTCATGTTAGACGAGATGCACCGTTCACCCACATTTGCTTACGTTAAAGATGATATACATGTACGTTTAGGCTACTATAATATGTGGTTATCAGCCTCATAGACTGGCAGTGTTTGTACAGACATAGATCTATCTAATCTTTGTATTAAAAAATATCACGTGAACAGGTGATGGCGCTTCTCATGACGCCATTAAGCTGCACGAAGATCAAACCATACCATGTCTGCAGCAAAAACTGTAACGTCATAGAAAATGCAAAATGCTTGCATCTCATTTAAGTCTTCATTTGAAGGGATGTGCAATTTGCAGAAAAATTAGTGGGTAATTGCTGCTTCAATATTTAATGATTTAACCAAGGCGCACAATGAATTGCTATTATGCACTTTTATCTCGGCTGTCATTTAACTCAAAAATCAACAGACCTATATTAAAACGTTGTTGAATAATTAATGTGAAGTCAACACAGTTAATCACGTTCAAGAGTGCTTAATTGACGCGTTCAATCACTTCGCTGAACTTTGAATAGCCTCTTGAAAAGAGCACAGCATTTCAAAGGAAGGGTGAGGCAATCAAGTAAACAAATTGGAAAAGGCTTGATACAATACAGCTGTAATCCAAGATAACTATGCTTAAATATGATACTAAAAAATAAATTACTTTCTTCTAGACACGTACATGTATAAACCTATAATCAAAAACCTAGATTAATCAGTAGGCTAATGATGCCCAACTAGTGGAGATATATACAGTAGGTTGCCTACAGTAAATAAACTAAACCATTAAGAGCACTTTTAACTGCATCATTAAAATATGAAAACAATAAATTTAAATTGACGTTTACTAAGTGGTATATTTATAAATTCAACACAGCTCCACAACGTCACATTCTAGCTGTACGATTCATTTTAAAAGACGAGCAGAATTCTTATTTAAACCCAATGACGTTACCTCATCGGCATCACAACACCAGCACCGTGTGGCACTAGTTTATTTATTATTATTATGCAGTTTATTTTTAAAGACTGCAGATTCCAGTTATGCTCATAAGAAAAAAAGAGGAAAGCAGCATCAGCCCTAACTGATTTTATCAAAGCATATTCCATAATCCTATTGCTTTTGATTGGATGCCAAGAACCTTCTTGAGCTTAGCTCAAATCATCACTGAAATAAATCACGTTTGGTGATCACAAAAGTGCCCTTGGTCAGTGATCACCATCTTACATTCGAGACACTCAGGGTTTACAATTCTTAAAAGGTCGCCTTGGCTTTGGTGTATGTGGTTTTCCAAAGCTGCTCCCAGGAAATTGCCGGGAAAAAAGGCCAAGACAATGCTGCTTTCCATCTCTCACTAACTCATACTTCATAACTTCTATTCTCCTCTAATCATAGGAACAATTCACAGCCAGACCATTTTTTTGCAAAATGCCTTCAATAGTTACCTAGATGCGCAGGAGGTACGTACCTATGTACTGGAAAGCAAGCCCCACGAAACATCAAGTCCACGTCGGTGCAATACTTGTAGTTGTACAGCTCAGCAAGGTCTTGCTTATACGTCGGCGCAGGCGGTCGGGCCAAGTCAGCCTGGACGACGAGGTCCTTGAGCGCGCTACCAGCGTCGTACTCCTCCGCCAGGGCGTTCAGTTCCCAGCCGCCCCAGCCAGATACAAACTCACGCATGACCTTGGCGTGGTCAAAGGACTTGCTGGTGCGTCGCCGCCGGATCAGTTTCTTGCGCAGGGTGGCGAAGCCGGAGATCTTGCGCTTCTTGTCCACCACCCGGCCCAGGGCGCACAGGTGGTCGGAGGTGCCAGAACTTGCCAGCGGCGTGTGGACGGCCGCCGGACACCTCGGCGAAAGAGCAGTGGACACGTCGCCCTTCAGTGAGGCCGAAGCACTTGCCCCCATTCTGGCAGTAGGACGGTGGCTTAGCGCCGTCTCATTGTGGCGCCGCCGTGCTCCTCGCGACGACGGTCTCCTAGTGCTGGTCAAAGTCTACGGTGTTCTGAAATCAGAGAAGAAATATCATTGGTTAGTTAGGACCATAACAAACGTTCCACACGTACACTTTTCAAACAAAAACATTCTCTACAATTCTCCACGTCAATACTAAGAAATTTGCGGTTAAATTTACCCAACCGATGTGGAAATTTGTTCTCGGCAAATCCTCACAAGAGTAAAGAATATTTTGAATTTGTTCCCTTATTATTTCAATTAATAATTACTGCATCTTTATGATTTATCACTCAATTTCTGATATTCGTTCATCAAGTTTTCCAGAATTTCTGCTTTATATTTTCATGTCAATATTGCCAATTGATATTGCGTGTTCAACATAAGCCAATAGGAAGATAACAGACAACGTAGCAACAGCGGCATGTTCCCCGTGATATATAACCACTAATATTGGAATTTTTCGAGATGCTACGCAGGTATTTTGTCTTCAAGAAACAAGAGGTATAATTCAGCAAGCTCGTGTATGCTCGACAGAATAAAATAAATGCACATTGACTTGGGATGCAAAACAAGATAGGCGGAATGAAATATCACGCAATAATATAGGTTGCAGATCGTTGGCAAATATCGGGGCCGGTACAACAACAATCACTCAAACCCTGTGCATGAACAGCACTATAGGTTCTGATACTGTATGTTACTTCCAAGTGATCAAATAAAGAAACCTTGCCATCAATGATGGGCAACTCCATACACAGACTAGTCTCAAATAATGGTGAACTTCAAATGCCAGCATGACCAAAGCGTCTATAATGAAATTTAGAGTGTCCATAGACTGCAATTGAGGGCGTCAATCCTCTGGGCATGCTCGGCTGTTCCTGTCAGCCTTGCTCCATTTCATTGGTAAAGGACGGACGCTCTCTATAATGCGGTTATAGGTAGTCTCATGGATGCAATAAATGTTTATATCAGGCCGGTTTAACTGACCCTTGAGTGGCCAGCAGGGGCTAATGCTTTTCACATCGCCTAATTTTCAAACGTCAGTGGACAAGACGCTGTGGCGCCATATACAGAATTGCGGAAAGCGAGGCAGTCCTGAGAATTGATTTGCCAGGATATCTGCGAGGTTCAAATTCTGAAAAAAGACCAAATTGGCTAGATGTTCCGTATCTGTGGCGCCGATATTTATTTCAACTAGGTTATCGTTTGCCAATCAAAACCACCATAAATGCCTTACCTGTAAAGGCATTTGTGCGGACAATTTAAAAAGTTTATACCGTACTTAAAAATACAATACGCTAAAAACTAACTAATGGTCAATGGCATTGGCGTACGTTTTTAACAATTTCCGGCGACAAATTTCATGAATACTCGTAAGCCAACTTAAACAATTACACTTGTGCAATACTCTTGTGTAAAAACTTGATCTCATTAAAACCAACAGGGGAAATGACTTAATTTGCAGACGGTACTTCATATATCCAGTATTCATTTCCTCTCAGTTATAAAGTGTGGAACTGCAGGTAATAAACAAATGCAATTAATGCAACAATTTATTGTCATCGTTACAGTTAATTTTTAACAACCATAAACGTTTACAAGCACAATAAATGTGCCAATGAACATTTCTAAAGTCAACATACTAAATTACTAGACTGTAAAAGTAGTATGGTGGGGCTTCAAAGCGTCGCGTCGAGGCAGATTGTTAACTTGATTGCATTTACGTCCTTTTTATCATATTTAATGACCCAAGTGCGATCGGTCAAATTGACATTAAAAAAACTAGCTACCACACGCAACGCAAAAAAACCTGTTCTGCTAGTGCTCTTCTGGAACGGGGCTGCATTAAAGTTAGTAACTTAGTAGCTTCACCGGCGTCACAACCAAGATGGCGGAGACTTGCACATAAAACTCCCAACAGGGTAGTCGTGCTTCCGGGGCAAAAAGAACGACAATCGATGGGCTTCAATCACCAGTGCTGTCGACTAGAAACGCTCTAAGGAATTGCACTAAGGTTGAGAAAGACTTTCTTAATCAGTTCCCATTCGATTGCCACTCAGCCACACCCTACAGACATAACGAGTATCGATTACAAAATATCCAATGACAACTTTATTAACCAAAGATATGGGATTAGGTCTGTCGTGGGTGCGAAAGAAAAGATAAGCCACAAGCAGTTCCAAGAGCTGATTAACTAACACTTACTGTACATCAAACGAACTGCAAGTTAGTCCAGCAGTCCAATTTTATTTTTTGGCTCAAATGTTGATGCTTTTTTTTTTCATGGATTTGTGAGTGATTATTTAAAAAACTTCAGGGCTTTTTTCTTATACATTGTAGCATCACATCAAACAGATCCCTGAATGCAATACAGTTACATTTAATTATAGTAATGGTGAATTTGATGGGATTGGGATCTGAGGAGCGACTCTGGAGAAAGGGAATCTGCATCTGCACCCCCTAATCCGCTGCCATTTCCGTCATCTAATAAAACCAGAGAATTGCATTTGCAATGTAATAAATGCATCCTATTCTGACGAAGCAATAAGGATTATCTACATTGTAATGGCAGGATAGTGGTTCTCAAACTTAGCCAAAGAACCTTTGCACGCCATGCATTCATCATCATGAGACACGCAATCGCAGCCAAGTTGTGATTTCAACAAGGTCCAATATGTTGTAGGTACCTGTAGAGCTAGATCTGAAATTGCGTTAGAACATCAAGATTTCATTTTGGTTTTGCCATTCAATCTTTTATTCTTCGAGGAATTTATTAACGTCCATAAAACGATCCAACTCGTAGAATAAGTCATAATTGTAAATTTGAGCGTTTATAGCATACAGCGACATTAAATTTAAAGCCCGAATAACGGTGCATATTTTAGGTCGCAATATCATAAAGGCCATCAAACGCACACAGCCATAAGTATGGATTAATAAATTCGAGACTATCACCTACAATTGCCAAAGTGCATAACTCCACAAATGCTCAGCCATCTATCCTAGTCGCATCCCTATACATGCTGCACGGATACACAGCATTTTCTTAAAATTCCAATCTACCATCAACCAATCACAAATACAAGCTTGCAAATTATGGGATGTTGGACAATGATTACAAGTATCTGACGTTTTACGATCGATGTATATCGACAATCCATGCAGCGAGCAGGAGGCAGCATGACCAGTCACCAAAGATGTCTGGGCATGCAGCTAGTTACCCTCGGCCGAACTTTTCAACAAACCTAGAATTACCCACGAAATTACCCTAAAAGCAAGAGATAAGCTGACAAAAAAAAAAACTGTCCCGTATATATTTATCGGCACTCAGCCCCTGAGGCGCCACAAATACTTCGACGTGAGTTAGAAGGGTGGAAAAGGCGCCCTTTAAGCAAGTTGTAGAGGGGTGTTGTACGAGAGCATTTTGAAGATTCACGCAACATGTACGACTCTTGCAGAGGTATGTATCTGCAAAATGTTGTTAGAACCAAAATAAACGTTCGAGCATGATCATTGACCAAACGCGAGCAGAGACCATGGCCATAGGGGTATAACCCAAAATTATACCCAGGTTTTGTGGCTTTGCAACGATTGTATACAAATTCCAGTAATGGACTCCCAATAATCCCACTTTTAATGTAGTCAGATTAAATCTGATTGCTAAACATGTACACTGTACAGTAAGCACGATGATCCCGAACATCGAGTCCCATACATCATGTTATCAGGATATTAATTGTTCACATAAAGGGCAGTTTCCACTGGTAACTTTCCAATAGATGGCAGTATCATGGCACACTGTACTTTCCGATTCAACGATTTCAAAAAATTCCATGCGAGCAATAAATTTCCCGGTTACAAGGTGAAGCAGAGCACGATCATGTTGAAATCATATCGCATACATGGCATTTCTCTGATAGCAAACGTCCCATCAAATCTGCCACGATGCCACTGAGAATGGGTTTACGACAGTTATTTAACTTTTATCGGGCCCAGGAGTTTGAGCAATTACTGCACATGACGCGCGCCAGCATTGCTTATGCAGCAGTGTTTTATTTGCAAAATCCATCGAGTACTGTCATCAAACGAGCACAGAATGTTGCGTTTAATTACAATTCCTTGGCGTAAATCCCGTGATTGATCTGCATGAGTTACGGTTGAGGTACACGAGCGGGTCAACCAGTGCACGCGCAGATATCAGTCAAGTCCCACTAACAATGGACACGACCAGGCAAATGCCTATATCATTCTGGATTGTCCTACTTCGATGGGGATTATCTGTAACAGCTACCAGAACCATGAACCAGCATATCGTCATTATACATGTAGTAGCGGTTTGTGATCGTCCCACCCGGGGCTAACGCCTAAATACCCGTTGTTTATAGGCGTCGTTGCGCAGGAAATCTTTCTTGATAAGGTCTTGCCACGGTGGCAATACACCCTGGACTTCCTCCAGAACAAAAGCATCGTATCAATCGGGATCTAATAACACCAGAAAATGCGCCTGGCGTTTTCAATGCTCTTTTAGGGCAATTCGTACAGATCACACCTCGTCTTATCCGAGCGTTCCATCATGGTTGGCAGCATTATTGCGTTAATTGAACTAAATTAAAATTACACGACAACCTTTCGGAGTACTCTATTTAATTTAATGAGGCAAATTCAGGTCATCTTTGATCGGCTTTAGAATTGGGATGTGGACCATTTCAAAGAGTATATAGCAGCCGTGGCAGCGCCAGTTGATTGTTGAGCAACTGCCACGCTTTAACTGTTATTTACCAATTACCACATTCGTTTTTATAAACTGTACACACGCATGTATACATGTAATGGCGTTCTACCATGCACTTAAGTTTAATTAGAAAGTTTCTCGGTTTGTTTTGATTAGATGACCTTACGAGTGAATTACAACTGATGTTACAGTATATATAACAACATATAGACCGACTCACTCTGGAGATGTCTTTCATCCCAACAGCAACAGCACGCTCAATGCTTTCACGAACAGAAATCTGGGGCAACTTTTTATAATGAAAGGAATCATATTTTACGTAACAAAGTGTAAATTTATGTAAGTCATAAATAATTAATTTGGCGCTTGCACAAAAAGGATACTTTATCGTTATATTATTCAAGTCATCTCTTTTGCGGTCCATGATTAATTCACCAAAATTAATCATCCTCTCAATCTTGTATTGTACGCATTACTGATAACGGACCCAGAAAGCAACCTTTGTGACTGTCACGTCAGTGGTACTAAAGTACTTGAATAAATTTGCTTAATGTGGCACCAGAGTGTGCCATCGATATTATCTGTGTCCAAATGAAATCATAATACCAATACAGTGTGACATCTAGCGTATACTACAATGATAATAACCGATATTATCAGGGTTGCCAGTTTTTTTATAGATTGGTCTTGCCTGACTTTGCCTGACCGTTATGCCAATTTTTCCTGACTTTTCCTGACTTCTAAGAACATTTTTCCTGACCATATTTCAATAAATTGACAAAATTTTAATT
>JAQGAO010000325.1:0-38186 GCA_034697705.1 Ommatoiulus sabulosus | reverse complement strand
TCAGGCAAAAATGAGAATAAAATGGACAAAAGTCAGGCAAGTCGATTTTTCAAATGTGGTGGCAACCCTGTATATGCATCATTATAGTGCAAAAACGGTGTCAGAACATATTGAACTTGTGTTATTGTTTATATTTCCTTTGGAAGAGCTTTAGTGTTACTAGTTTTGACCTATCTTATGATGCAGTGCCATTTCAATATGCCATGTGTTGGATAACCATTATATAGCGAGCTTACTGCAGTTTTTCTGAACTTTTCATTTGGGCGTCTGTTTATAATTATGGACTATGGCAGAAAATGACACTGGAGATACAAGAAAATTGTTGGATGTTTAAAATTTATTGTAAAGAGAATTGTTTCATTGGTGGTACATCCATACTTTTAGAAATATTGTTTGAAGGCAGGTGTTTGAAGCCGCTTCCATTTCTGAATACTTTTCTTTTCATATTGTCGTCTAAAAGATGGGGAGCTTCTGAATTCTTCTTGTCGGTGGGGTAGATTTTGTTGGGGAAGGGGGGGGGGTGGAAACCAGCAAAATGAGGAAGCAGAGGGTGAGGAAGAGAAAAAGCTAGTTGGGTTGCATATAAAAAGTTTACCTTACAGTGTGGGACATATAGCGGGCAATGTAAGCTTTGTCCCGAGAATCGGGGATCCTTGGCTTAGATTTAGCATTTCTCACAGAACCACGTTGTTTGGCTTGCTCTTTTGTGTTCCATCCATTAAATTGGCCTGTCCCAAGTGAGTTTTTTTTTGTTAATGGTATCCCCACCAGCGACGGTGTTCAGGCCCTTTTTATTGAACGTCAGCCCCTCAATGAATAACATTACAACAAGCAGGTAACCTGCAGATGGCTAAGTGACAGAACTTTTTGTCAGATTACTGGGTAGGCCCATGTAACCCTGTCTGGTTCTTACCCTGTGCATAATGGGTAGCTTGCCGTTTTTACTTGAACCAGCTCCTAATGCAATTTGGACCCACTGCTTTTTATGGAGCACCACCCTGTCTGGAATATTAGGGTTGAGAGAGGGTTGTAAGTTCCAAAAAAAAAATACCCTTCAATGTGACACTACTTTTTACTACTTTGGTTCCTGCAATAGGTTGATCACCCCATATCAATCCCCAGTTTGGTAGGGTTGCCTTACCCCCTCAGTTTTTTTATGAAATGAACATCATGATATGTTGTTGTATCTAACCTACCACTGCATTATAATAACCAGAAAGTACCATTTCAATAGTCTGTATCATGGGAAATCGCGAAACAGCTGCCATTTGAGGTGGGCCAGAATGTGTCTGAATGGAGACGACTTGATAACAAAGTTGAAATTTTATCAAATTAAGTTTTTAAAAAAGCTTAAATGTATTGTTTGTTCCTGTAAAAATTTAAATAAGTTCATGCATCATCCCAGTTGTATTGCTTGACAAACTCAACATTTGTAAAGGATAAAGAAAATAATTTTATTGTAAAGTATGACGAGAGTAATTGTCCAATTTCTCTCATGAAGTAATGCAATTGCAGGTTGTAAGGAACAGCTCTGCTTTTAACAAATGCCTTACTACTGTAGGCTATATAAATTTGGGCGCCACGCTGATAGATTGACGTCTTTCCAGTGGTCATTGATCAGATTTAAAATTATAATGCTAGTAATACATGTATTGCAAAAGTATGGTGATTCATGAATTGGCAATAGGTGATAAAACCTCTTTGATACTTTGCGTAGTTTTACTTTATCCAATTTTCAATGACATTAATATTCGCCCTTAATTTTAAACTTCGATGTCACGTAGTACTTCCAAGATCAATAAAAAATACTTCTTAAATTTATTGCTTAATGCGTTAGATATAGTTGTATGAACTTGTTGTAAACAGTAGCCTACTACACTGTTATTGTTTTCTCATCTTTCTGAACTATGTTCTTTTCCCTTGTGTTATAACCATGATGGAGATTTATTGGGCTCTAACTAGATGGTTAATTCAATCTTTGAAACTTATTTATCTCTACAGTAGCCTATATTCTTGTCATACGAATATACTGTAATTTGTAAAAGTTACAATGAACTGACTTAAACACCGTCTATGTTCAATATGTAGGTCATGTGCTAATTAATAACACATTGAACCATTTTTATAATGCCAACAGTTATGATTTATTGAAATGGGTGGAACTGGGTTTACTATTTTTAGAGGGCTATATTAATTCCAAATTTAAATAGTGTACATGTACTGTATATGTCTATACCATACCTTTGTTTCATCCGTTATACATGTATATTTTCCACTTTCATTTCTCAAGTTTTAAGTTTACTGAAATTGCATTTATACGTAGACGTAGAGCTGTTTAATTGTAGTTTTACCTAAGTGCGCTAACTCAATAACCTCGTATAGGATTGTCATGCATTATCCAGTGAAAGCATTGCAAAATTCACTTTTTGAGTATTTTATTTCAAGTTTTAAACATTGTAATTCAGCTCATTTTTAAGTCACTCTAAATTGCTGCTTATTTCTGCTTGTTCGAACTCTAATGAATTACATTGTTGTTTAGATGAAACGAAATAGGCCTATTTCCCCTTCTGATAGTAAAACTCGTTTACATTAGAATATCTTCGACAATTTTAACTCTTATCTGACTTGAAAATGTACAAAGATTTAAAAAAAAAAAAGCGTCTAGCGAGTTGTTGCGCATGCGATTTATTTTTTCAATGATCAGTCGATGTACATGTACAGCAGGGTTTCTTAACCTGGGGTCCATGGATTAGGTACTGGGGGTCCACAAAGACGTTAAAAATAATAACAATAAATAATATAATAAACCTGCCCTACACTTAAGTTTGTAAGGGGTCCGTCAGATTATTTAAATATTGCAAGTGGTCCATGATGATGAAAAGGTTAAGAAACCCTGCCATACATGTATATTTAATTGCAATGATCATAAACGTAAGCACAGTAAAACCTCGATTTTATGACCTAATTGGGACCAGAGGTGCGTCATATAATCGAGGTACAATAGAAAACCAATTTAAAGAAAATAGGAGACAAGTCAATTAAGTATTCAGTTATTTTATCACATTACATGTACGTGTGGATCTTCTTCTGTTTCACCATCTTTATTTTTTTTAGTTAAAATAGTTGGACTACTGCTACGAGCAGGCCTCAAACGAGGTACCCTAATGTATTTAATTAATTTTCCCCAAGGTTGAGGCCTACACCAGCCAAAAAACGCACGGTGTGATCGGCAGGAGCCTCGCGCTGATGAGGTCATAAAACAGAGGTTCCATATAATAGAGGATCATAAAATCGAGGTTTTACTGTATGAGGAAGTTTAATTATGCCCGCTTATCCTTGGCTATTTCGGATTGGTAGACTGTCTTAAGTGCGAGCGAACACGACAAAGTGAGTTAACATTTTTGTATTGACTTGAAGTGTATAATTAAACCAGTGATCAAAATATATGAACGTTAATATACTTAAGTGTAAAATCAAATAAAATAATCCCAAGTTGTCAAATCAAAATGACTTGACAACTTGGGATTAAAACTTGTGGTTTTCATTGTATCGCTACGTTATCACTTGCTATCAACAAAGCACGATTTTTTTTTTCTCCAAAAAATGGGAAAACCACACCTATCCATTTCCTAAGCACTCGGAATTTAAAATTTTTCACAACTAACTATTATCAGAAAAATTGTTTAAACCATAAATTTTCTCTACATTTCAAGTTACTGATACGACTATAGGCTGCTTGAAAATCATTGTATGAAGCAACGCAGGCTAATATTGACTCTAGCATAGATTTGTTAACAGTAAACCAATGTCAGACCCAAAGAAACAAAGTAGAAGTCGCCAACTTATCTCGAATTAAATTTTGTTAGCAGATTCAATACAATGCGTTGTTAGGCGGTCCACAAACCTTGATTTATGGTAGGGTATTCATTGGACAAATTCCAAAAGGAAACTGCATAGTCAAGAATGGGTGGCACCATACAATTTTTCTCATACACAAATAAAGTACGGTTACGTTTGTGCAATTACACGTACATCAAGAATTATATGAGAAAAATCTACCACGCAAATAATAACCCTCCTTCTGTGCTAAAATGCCTATTAGTACCTGGAATACACAAAATCTTAAATTGTGTACCATAAAAGGAAAGCTTAACTGAACTGGTTTGGTCTCACCCTATGCACCCACCTGGTTTTTTGTTGGCAATTAGTCACTAATGTTACGATTTCATTTTTTAATGTCGCTAAAAAACAATTTCCTTTAAAGGGGAATAACCTAATTTTCCCACTATTCCCCAAATGTTGATAATTTGAACTTCCATAAACAAATGCTGAACCGCAGTGAGTTTGCCCAATCCCTTCAGGCACTGTGGATCTCCTCAAAGGAATACATCATGGAAACTTGCCCTAAAATTTTTTTTACGAAACTGGAAACTCCTAATTTGGAAAGCCAGCTCACGCTACAGTTCGGAAACCAAGTTTCAGTTAAATTTCCTTGGTGTGTTCCTAGTTAGGGAATATTACCAAGTGGTTTTACTCCAGGGTAAATTTCGCTTGGTACGGTAGTAGAAAATGCGATTGCCTTTAAATCTATCATGATGAAATAACCCAAAAAGCTCTAGTATTCATTGGTTCAATTTGCATTATTTGATAAGATTTTCGAATCTTGTGAAGTTGGGAGGTAAGCGGCATCAATATTTAGACATTGGGATAAAATATTTCACTAAAGAGTTATTTTCTTTTGTTTTTATTAGCACATAAAAATTTTAGCCCAGAGTTGAACATTACGTTTTTAGAACGATTTTTATTATTATAATATCATTCCTTTTTTAATCTTTATCTAGCCAAACATAGATTATTGTCAAGGTACGAGCATTTTATCTTTTATCTTAACGATGTTTCAATTATTTAGAATCCATATTATTTTGCCTGCGTGTCCAAACATTTCCATTTAATTTCAACCATAAATAAAAACAATGCATTTTAATCATCATTATTAGCTTGAGAATTTTTGGAGAAATTTGGTACATGTACGAGGATTGGCGCCATCTTTTCACCGCAAAAAATACCGGCTTTGAGGTTAAGCTAAGAAATATCAACAGTTTGTAATAATCATAAACACAAAAATAACACAAAACAATCACTAGTTGAAACATACATCACGAGCATAAAGAAAATTCCACTAAATCTGAGAAATAGTACACCATTTAACGACCGGTTTTTGTCCCCAAATGGCGGCAAAAAAAAGGCGCGGCCATGCTGAACTGAAAATTCAAGGGGAACAATGAGCTAAACAAAAGGGAGATAACCATAAACGCTCTCCCCAGGGATTGTAATCCTTGATCTTGCCTATTAAGTAAGGCATTTTCAATTCCACATTCTAAAGTGGATGAAAAACTACGAAAAATCCACTTTGAGAAGCCGATGACGTGAGAAAATTTCAAGAAATGGCTGTTGAAAAGGGATGAAAAAGCGCGTTCAGCCCTAGTGCGCCTAAATTAGTTTAGTTTTATGAATTAACAACTTACCTTGGCACCAATTTGATTTCCACACTGACCGGCTTGGATGTGGACGATTTCACGCATTCTCTAATTAAAAAATATTCTGCTTGTACGATTAATAATTCTGAAATGAGTACAGTAGTACAAGTTAACGCTTCAACGTTCAGTTTCAAAATGACCGTTGCTATAGGGACGAGCACGAATGATAAATGCGAACAACAAGTCACGTGATTGCGATTTAGCTGGCTCGCCTTGGTAGCCTCGCATGGAAGATTCCATTTTCATTAAAGGGTTTAGGGTATTCCCACAGCGCCACAGCACGGCCATAGTATGGCTGTCACGCCACTAATCTTGGCGAGTCCTATTTTTGAGAATGGGGATTACAGTAGGCCTATGAGGGGGATAGCATATACTATTGTGACCGGAGTAATTTTAATTTTTTCTATTACCTGTTTTTATGGTTGGACTGGTAGGTCCGGCAATTTGGTCTACGGTTGGGGATAACCATAAATAACTTGTACCAAATTTACTCGGTTTTTAAACCTCACCCCATTTCATGTCGTCTTTTTGTTTCGGTTTGGGAAATTGCTTTTCAAGCTAAAGTATCTTATCGACCCGGCAGCTGTATTACAGGACCTCCACGCATTTTTTTTTTTACAAATTCTGCCAGAAACTAAGACATTCTGCATATTTTCAGTATAAATATTTATGCATCTACTGAATTTTTATAGCTGCTTCTTGCAAGCAAAAAAGCCTTAAAATTTTTGAATCATGGTTTCTTTTATTCAAGGCCAATAAATAAAATATGCAGCGGGACATATTTTAGATTTTAAAGAAATTAACTAATATTAAATATACACTAATAACACCCAAGATACTGCGATAGGTTAATATCCTAAATTCCGGCGCAATGCGCCTAGTGAGAGCAGCAAATTTCATGATTGTCGCGCCATCTATAATACCGTTTGCGCAACTAAAGTAAAACAGAACCAAATCCGGAGGCATTTACGATAATTCCAAGGGTAGCGATCTGTTGTTCAAGCCCAGAGCTGGGTCTCTTGAGACCAATGCAACGGGGTCTCAGGAATGTCCACTTTGCTCTGCTCCAGTAGAGAATGTGGAGCACATGTCTTAAAATTCTGCCCACAGCTGCACCTACTTGAATACCATGCACCTTTAAAATCCTGTTAGGTGCAGATTACCAATTGTAAACTAGGGCATTATTCACCCACCTTTATACAAAACTTCGCAAATGGGTTTTATACAAGGCTAAATCATAAACCGATAACATAATTGGAGCACATTTACATTTAAAAGGTGGGATGAGCAACAAAATACAATTTATTTCCTGTACAATTATACATTATCAAACCTGTTGAACTGGAATGGAAACAAGATAGCCTTTCATTCTTCAATAACAATTGTACATTTTGAAAACAAAATTGTGAATTTACATGTACATGTAATTCCTATACAAAAGGCAATTCAGATGAAACAAGTTCGCGCATTTCTGCATAGATATGGCTTACAAGATTGTTCCGGTTTTCTTGCTGTAGCGAAGACAATTGATGAAGGCGAGAATTTAGGGTCTAACGTGGAAAGAAAAAGTAAATATTGAACTATTATCATTACTAAACTCGTCCTATTAATGCAATAGGCCATTAATATTTTAAATGATAAAACAACAAGCACTAACCAGACAGGACTTTAAGACTGTGGGTTTAACAACAAATCCTTCAATTTGCTTTTGCCTTGATATTGTTGTTCCAATGGTTTGGTAATTTATAAACTGCAATACAAAATTATATTGTAGTACAATTTATTTATAGACTTTTATGCACTGTATGCGTAGTATATTGAAGTTGTGTCAGTATTACAACTTCCATTAGAAATTTAAGAACATATAGTTTGAGGGCAAGAGTTTTTGCCGAATAATCAAGGTTGGAAAAGCCGAGTATTTTTTTCTGAAACGAACAGCAATGCATATGCAGTAGTTTATAAAAGCAAATACTGTATCATGTAAACAATAAAAGTATCAGAACGTGCAATGTTACAAGGTCATATAAATAAATGATGAGGTCATTTATCCCTTGATTATTTGGTGAATTATTTAGTATAAGTGTAAATCGAATGAGAAAATTAGCATGGCTTATTTCTTTCAGCGTTTTCATAATAACATTGCCCACACATTTATTCGACTAAGCACCGGTGCTAAGAAGAACATCATCCATGGTCGTTCTCACAATTAATTGATCCATAAATGAGACAATAATGGTGCAAGTTGAAAACAATCAGTGTTCAAATAATTGAAGTTCATCATATTAAAGTTTTACTTACTTGCAATTTTCGTAGAATAGCATAACGAAGCTTTGGTAGAAGCGATGGACACCAAACCATAATTTTAATCTGGAGGTTAACACCATCTTCACGAATGATAAGCTTAACTTTGTGTCCAAAAATTGACAATTCGGCTTCATTAAAATCGTTCGGCAAAACAATTTTACTATCACTAATAATATAGGCAAGGCAAGATGCCAGAAGAGTTCCTAAAAATACCAGAAAGAATATACATGATATTTCAGTGGATACCTTACACGAGTAAACTACAATGAGCAATAATAATACCTTCAGGAAATCCTTGTTTTTTCAAAAGTTTTTCAATAGAAGTTTTTTTAACAGTGACAAAATTGAAACTAGATGTTTCTAGAGGCATTTGCAGTAGGTTTTCTAGATCATGGAATACAATTGCCGGTCGTGATCTGGCCAGCTCCCAAAGGGCATCAAAAATAGAGGGATCACATTGCATAAACTGATCATCCATATGTATGCAAAAGAAACCTAACTCATCCAACGAAATTTCAGACAATTTCACAAAGAAGGAAACTGGTGGTTCATAACCGCTACTCTCAAGATGTACATCCATCATACTTTCTTGGTGGAAATCCATAAACAATTGCAAACCACCAGTTACAGCAAATGGAAGACCATTATCAGTCACAATATCGCCTACTTTTATCTTTATTTTTGCATCAATTTTGTTGCCAGGTTCAAATCCTGAAAGAAAAAAAAACATCCTGATTGGTACATTCAAAGTTAATTTACATTGTGCACCTGCTTTTCAATATCATCTTTAAAAGAAAGATATTTCTTTAATTTCAATAAAGATTTTTAAGGCTAATACACTGTAACAAACATTTTTTTTTTCAGAAAATAATAGAAGGTTAATGACTTTCATTTTACATACATTTAATAATTACATAAGCCATTGAGCAAGCAAAATAATTCACAAGCTGAATCTACTAAAATTAAAATCTAAATCTCGTTTGAATTGATGCCAATTAAAATGGGAATTTAGAAACAAAACGAATTACTTAAAAATGTGTTCAAACTATCCTTTACACCACATAGATGTTCTGAAAATTCAGGATTTAAGAATGTCACATTACCATTTAGAGGAATTGATTTTGTAAAACAGCATCCAGACGCTGTAATTATTGTAAACACGAAGTGCCAATGATTTCCTACAATGCGGAAATCACCAACATTTTCTAGTTTAACAGCAATTATTATCTGATTTGACTCTGCAGACGTCCACTTAGGAATCACCGTAAAATTAAACGTTTTCCTAACTGTTGAGAGAATAAAAAATGACAACTGTATTGCAAAAATATGACATTATCTTTTACAATCAAATTTTGTTAAAACTATCGAATACTTGCCTTTGTCATTTAAAATTAAATGGGCAGCACACGATACTTCACTTAAAATCTTCTTCTCAGATTCTTGATGCTGATAAATTTTTGTAAGTTCATCGGAACATTCATGAATTGCAGTCAAAAGATTTTTAAGGTCCATGGGTTGTAAAGTAGAGCAGAGTTCAGAGGTGGTAAGGCCAAATTTATCACAATTTTTTATGAATAAAAGATTTCCATTTTCAGTATATAGAAATCCATGAGTGCTTTGCTCTATCAAATGAAATTTGAAATCGACCAATTTATTAATGTAACACAATTATAGATACGATAAATTTATAAGTTGAGTAGCATCAGATTTACCATGGCTATAAAACAAACAAATTCCACATGCCCTTATGCTTTCACTTGTTGAAACTGAAATGATGTTGGCATCATCATCTTGATTATTTTGCTTTTTAAACACAGTTTTCCATAAAGAAGAAGTTCCGTCGGTGTGAAAAGCAATTCCTCCACATTCAGCCCATAAGTGGACAGGTCCTGGCACGTGAAATTCTGTAATGCTCGATCCAGCTTCTTGGGGCTTACCATTGGATCTTGATAAAACAATTAATTTTCCAGAGACACCAACGAATAATATGCCCACTTCATTTCTGGAATTATCTGAAGAATTTGATTCCATTAGAAATATGCTTCATTACAACAAAATTATAAATGGTAAAAGATTACGGTAGTTGTTAGACATACACCTCTACAAGAGGTGCTTCATTTACATTTTTTGTAAAATAGTTTGACAGACCTAGACAAAATTGTCATGTTTCATCATATCTAAATGACAATTTCAAAATGGTGCTTTACTCCGAATACACCAGTAAAGGTGCAGATCCAAAAAGCCACAATTAAAAAAATTACCAGTTTTTACCAAAATCTTCTGTATTTTTACAACAGGCTCATGAAAGCAGAAGAGTGGATAAGCACACACATTACGCATCAAATCATTGCCAACAGGAATGAAGAAAACTTCGCCATTACAGATAGAAAGCAGCACCACTCCTACACTATGAATTGATAGTTTGTCTCCAAAAATGTGTTGGCATAGTTGTGAATCTATTTCGTTTTTCCCACTGCCATCACCGAGTAAAAATGAAGTCATGCAGGGCTTTAATGACTTGGAATAAAAAAAGAAATAAGAACAAAATTCAAGACAAAATAAGTATCAACATTTTAAAAATAAGAGGACATATTATATGAATCCTTGATGATGCAATTCCCATACCTTTTTCATCAAGTGCGGCAAATGAATCCTGTTGATAAGCCTTAAAGCAGTATCATTTGATGAAGAATCACCGCATTTGTAAATATTCACTGACGACTGCAACTGTTTAGTAAACAATATGAAAGCCACATCCCTGAAATACAATTAAATGAGCATTTTGAATTAAGTTACTAACATAGCGTGAATGCTGTAATAAGACCATTTAAAGAAATTTTAATTTAAAAATGTAATTATTGGAATTAATTTGAGGTTTTACATATACTGTATATGTAAACTAACTTGCCTTAAAGAACAAATGGTTGTGCAATTTTTATTTTGGAACAGTTTACAACTTTCTGGGACGCATGTTGCTTTTGGCCATGCAATATCCACATCAAGACTACTTGCAGTTGAGATACTACTGGATTTGGGGAGTGTGGCTGTAACCTTCCCTACACTAAAAAGAAATCAAAGCGTAAATATGCCGAGAGTCCTTATAAATACGGATAATAATCGTACACGTACATATCTGGTATCCTGTAAATGCAACCGCCTTCAAGAAGAACACAGTGATATGAACCCAATGTGAAGATTTCCAAAGGATAGCTTGGAAATAAAAGCGTATGTAACTGTTTTGAAAATAAATAAGCACGCGTTAAAGTAATCAGCATTTAATTTGAGGTTAAAGACGAAATTAAAAACACGTAAAAATCAGTAATACATACTTCAACAAAGTTTGATAGCTGGGAGTCGATGTTGAACTGAAATGTATATGCCAATCTTTTACCTTTATAAAATACGTATACCGCCGATCTATCGGTATGTGAACTGTCAGGTAATACAATCAGCTGACAATTTCTCGAAGGTAAATTAGTGGCTATGAGGTTAACATTATCCATTGCACTAATGGTCTGTTACAAAAATATAGATATCACCATCGAAATGTAAACGAAACAACGAACACAATCACACTTGACTTATCCGCCATTATCATTTTCTCCAGGTTCCCAAGGCAACGAAAGCAGCGCCAGTATAGACGCAGAGTAGCACATTGCTACTCATTAGTTCATTTTGCAGCGCACGAAACGAGCCGCCAAATTTAAAGCAATTCTCAAGTAATAACTGTAAAACAAACTACATACTGAATTTCTCTTTAACCAATTAGCGTGTCGATTTTTCACACGTGACGTCACGATTGCTAAAGTGCGATTCTCAAAGCTTGTGTCTGAGCTGTTAAATGAAATTTAAAGATTTAGTGACAAACTTTATTTCGTGATTCATAGTATTTTCTTGGACAGAAATCTAGTTGAAATTACACATTTATATACAAGTGGAGAAACAGACCGTTAAGAGAAAGAAATATTTTAAAATGCTATATAAAACACAAATAGTAAATTTAAGAAGAAGGCTAAATATGAGCTACACTATGCAATGAAAGTAAGTTTTCTAAGTAATTCCAAGTCAATTAGGGACAAACGTTTATAAAAATATATCATTAAAATTCTTATAACCGAATTGTTTTCTTATCAGTACGCATTTTTAAGGCACGTAAGAGCATATTACATGATGTACACTGGAAACATGCCATTTTGGACGACATGATCTAGCAGATCTGAAATACAAATGACACACTACAATTACAACAGGAGCTGGGCTTTCTTAGAAAACGCTTACAATGTAGTAGAAGTTAAACGATGGTGCCGCAATAATTTTATATTAAAATTACCTTTTTCTGAGTTTTAGATTATGAGGCACATTTGCAAAATTGGAAAGACAAATGTAAATACAAACACTTTTTTAAAGAAATGCCCGTCATAATTAAACTGCATGCAAATTGTAATTTTTATAAAGATCGCTTATTCACAATGCACTTTGTGTCGTCAATTTTGGCATTTATTATACTTCCATTAAATAATGCCAGTCGCAAATACTTTATTTATATTGTTGCCTCTTTCAAATAACCCAAATCTACAATGATGGATATTTTCGTCAACAAATTTGGTAGATATCCACCGATAGTGAAACCTCATAAAATGTGAAGTCCAAACATTTCATTAAATCTTTACACTGCATTAATACTCAATTTCATTGTCATCATGGTAGGATTACACATGCTGCAGCTCAGATAATCTAAAAAGCCAGGCAATATTGTCAAAATCTAACAGAAAATGTTTTTATAAACACAAATAAATGTGATTGGCCTTACACAACCGTGATCCTGAAGGAGCCAAAGCAAAGGATCTAAAATCACAAATTTAAAGCCGAAGTTCATGAAATTTTCAGCATTATTTTATTAAGTTTTCCATTTATCTTTTGGCTATAGCCATAGTGAAGTTTTAAAAAAAATGAAATAAAAGACGTTTTTTTAACTGATTAAAAGGGAACTTAAAAAAACTGAAGTATACCAAGTAAAATCGCATTAATACACGATTTTATTTTTAAGGCTATGGCGTACTGAGGCATTTTACAATGTATTGAAGCCTATATTTGAATTGAACCAGAACATTTTATTGAAATTAAAATAAAACTGCATGCTCTTAAGGCATTCACCATGTCGAAACTTAGCAATGTAGGCATAATGCTTACATCCATAAATATAAAATAAGAAGGAAAATCCGAGTCGAATATTGTTTAAAAGAGGTAATGTAGAATTATGCATGAGCTTTCAGCACTCAGCTTTTATATCATCATCAAATCATCAAGAAGAAAAGTTAATGCAATGAATTTAAAGTCGAGTGATGACGGAATACTTTGAGAAAATGCAAAAGAAATAGTCTCTAAAAATTACCTTATTAAATGTGTACCAAAAGTTCATAAGAAATCAAAAAATTGAAAGAGTTACAGTAACTTAGCAATATTTTAATTTAAAATATTTCAAACCGACAGTTATTTTTCCGAGATTTTCCTTTTAGTGTGTAATAAAACTGGTTAAAACTCAAGGCAATTTATTGATAAACTAAACATTGTCATGATTATCTTCATTGTAATATACTGTAGACTTGTATGTAAATGTATCTAAAAATCGCCATCATTCTCCAGTTTTTTTAAATCAAAACTTTAAACTAATAATGAAAACTTTTTTTGTTCTTTTTTTAAACTCGAGTGGGTTGATTATTATCGGATTATCTATTTGCCAAATACACGTATTTGCAGTTAAGTTCAATGAAATTTTCTCGTTTTAAAAGCAGACACTGCATGGAAATCTTACAACTCGGTGTAATTCAGCCATTTTTACTTCATACAATAAGTTATAAGAATAAAATATGCGCGTAAGCTATTGACTAAGGGTAAAATTGAACTCCAAATTAAAGGACAGTACAAGACAATGGAGAAAGTGCTGGAATTAAAGGCTATGGCGTAATGAGGCATTAGCATTGTATTGAAGCCTCTATTTGAATTGAACCAGAACATTATCTTCAAATTAAAATAAAACTGCATGTCATTCAGCATTTTTATATTTATTGGTTTTAAATTTCTGAATTCAATCCAGCAAGTAGTTGCTGATACTGAAAGTTATTCCTATGACTTATTATCCGCGATCATTTCAGTACGAATGGCGACATATTTCCATCTTTTAAGGTGCTGGAATCCATACCATTTCCTGGGGTGTGTGAAACCCTGTATTTCCCTTAGAAATGTAGAAAAAACATGTATAAAATCTAAATGCGGAAACAAATTCGGGTGAATAAACGAGCATATAGAGGTGGCAGGTTTTTAACGACCGATTCTTCCGGTAAAAGGCAGTCAAAGCAAAGACCCAACAGCCTTTCACATGTGCGGATAAGAAGTTTGCAGCCACCCTTCAAAGAACCTCAAGTTGCAAAAGCAAAATCTTAGATTACTAACAAACTTGAAATATGGCGGCAAAATCGGAGATAGAACTAAGTGACGAAAACGAGAAGCAGCACGTTTTGAAGGAGATCCAATTAGTCGAGTTTGAATTAAATGACAGTCTTTCGAAACGCAGCAGCACTTTATTGGGGCACACTTGAAAGGGACACGAATGTCGAGGCAAAGTTTCAGCTTAGTTCGCTCTGTCGCTAATTTCTTGCACGAGTGGAAGGTGAAGTTCACATTTCTTCACAAATTGAGCACAAAATTGTTTTTTAGGGACAACTAAGGAGAGCCACTGCTATGACACGGGCAACGCCTGGTCCCTGTCTAATACGCTGTTATAGGGATAGGCCACATCAGATAACGAAGGCCTTTGCTGAGAAATCACGTTTCTTACTATCCTAAGATGCCGTTGAATATATTCTTCGTGTGGTGCGAGTCTTGAAAATAATAACAGAAATTAATTATTAGTTACGATGATGACGATACCCCCCAAAAAGCTGAAAAAACATGCAACTTCATAAACGAGTACCGGTATATTCTTTAATCTCTGCATTATTCGGTAATCTATGTTTTAAACGGTGAAACATTGTAGCTTCGTAGTACATTGTGAAATATTAGGGGTACTTTTGGCCGTCGTTAAGTCACGTGTGCAAAACCGAAACGTTATTTGGTTTAAAAAAACTCACTTTATTTTACTTCACGACTGCCAAAAGTGCCATTCATAAAACGTCCGTCTGAGTACCCCTAGTATTTCTTATTGATGACCAAAAATAATTAAATATGAAATTACAACATATTGCTCGGTGACATACCTTACAGCTTTGATGAAGCATTGCTCAGCTTGATCAAGCTCTCCTCTTTCGACGTATACGACACACATATTGTGAAGGCCCTGGATATTATTTGGATCCAAGTCAAGGATGCGACGGTAGCACTACAATAATTATAATTGACATCTTAGAATAAAAAAAATCACCCTATCAATGCATTCATTTCAAACAGTTCGGTCTCACAGACCTCATTAAATTCATTCGGAGATAAAGAAGATTTCAACAATTAATTGGGAGGGAATCTAATAATTAATCCTCAGCATTGCCTAACGAAGTTGATTTCAATTATCAATTTTCTCTACATAATATCAATTTACTTTCCGCTTCTTCCCACAGAATTCTTCCCCCGAAACAATTTTTTTTTTGCGTGTGGTAAAATTTAGCATATTCTTACAGAAAATTCAATAGAGGCTACACATTTAATCAAAGATCTCTATTCAGATTAATGCTAGCTTAAACAGTGGAAGTGGGACAAATTAGAGGTACTCAGACAGAAGCTTTATGAATTGGAATTTTGGCACACGTGACTTCACGACTGCCGAACGTGCTAATCGTAAAGCTTTTGTCTGAGTAACCCTCCTGTACAATTAATGTACATCTTAAAACACAGCATACGAACATCTTCGCATATTTTTAAGCAGATTTCGCATTTGGCCATTATAAAATGGAGGGAACATGATCGAACCCATTGTTTAATCTATTCACGTTTATTATCCAGAATCCACGCATTTTTTTTATATTTTCTAGAAACCAATAAAAACGTTAATTAGCGCAACTCCCAAACCTCATAAATGCCTTCTATAACGCGTATTAGTTTTGAATTAGCCGCAACATATAGGCTTTAAGTTTCATCGGAGGCGTGATAAAACAATCATTAGATATGAAACTGTTGAAGAATTTAATCTCGTTACGAGCGACGAGAAGAAAAACATCAATAAATAGTCGGGTGTAATATATTAGGTGGAAATTAAGATTTCTGGGTAATAAATAGAGCTGTAGAGAAAGCGTTCCTGACAAATGGAGCTGGTGAGAAGGCGTACATTATTAAGGCGAGATGTAATTTGTTTGCACAACTCGCTCTATGAGACGCCACGCACACGAGCAAAGTTTATATGGAAGAAATAAAAGTTAATCAGCATGGGAAATCAACGATGCCTCAGCTAAATTATGAGCTTGTGTTCGCTCACCTCTTCAGCTGCATCCAGGTCTCTGATGCTATTAATGTAAATATCTCCGAGTAATATTAGACCCTTGATATGGTCAGAGTGGTGCTGAAATTAAAACACGCAAAACAATTCAGATCTACATTTAAAACGTTATACACGAAGGCGCATTTTTGCCCCCGAGACACAAAAATGAATCGGCCGTTTTGGCCATTTTCTACTAGGCTAATCATAATTACATCTTCGTGCATGACAACGGTTCATTGCGCGGTAAATACGTCTTTGGGGAGGAGGCAATTTCGGGGGGAGAGGGGCCGGGTCAAGAATGAAACGTTAATAATGGTCGTGTTTCAAGGGGCTTTCTAGAGTTTTCTTGCAAGCAGAAAATTCGACTGTATTCACGCCGACATTTTAAGATGTTCGCAGGAATGAATTGCAAACAAGATAAGATGTCTGAAGACAAAGAAAAAAAAATTTCCGGAACAAACTGAGAAATGCACTCGCAACCCCATTGATGCAAGAACTCGTGGATATGAGTTTTTTTGATTGCTCAATTGGGAAATATGTCGTCGCACAAAAATAGTCCATTATGGGCCATTTTGTGGACACCAAACATGACAAGTATCAGATAATTGAGGCGTTTAATGGTGTGTTTAAGTTGCTGCCACGTACAGTCGCGCACGACTAGTTAAGTTCTTCCCTTATTTGGTAAATGACCAAAGATTGGAATAGGAGAGGGGCTCAAATTGGTTCGTACTCGCAGTTACGTTTGTATTTAAACTCAAGTTTTAAATGATGCAAAAGTGGAAATACAGCTTTTACTTCAGTACAGGAAAGGATATCGATTTTTGCGATGATATTATTGCATAAGTTACAAATTTGGGGTTCAAACATCTACTGTACACTGGCTCCCAAAATATGTACCGTCAGTTCTTCAAAACGTGCCTATATTTACATTTTTTAAAACAATTTTGGACAAATTTTATTTACCATACGATTGGTTAGGTCAAAACTTGGTAAGTCCGTAATAACGTTATCTTTACGTTGAATTATACTTACTTTAAGAAGCTGGTTTAGGAATGGAGCAGCTTCCAATGGGCGATGCTCATCTGACAGCAGCAATGCCAAATTAAATAATGCGCTACGAAAATCTTCTTTCACCTAATTTAAATATGAATGAGTTAGAAAAAAATATTCATAGTAATATCCAACAACGTGTGGAATTTAATGGTTCATTGGTTGGTAACTGAGATTTATTTAACGACCCTCTCGACTAAACGCTAATACAGATCGGAGAAGGGGAGAATCAGAAAGCTAACTTTATTCACAATAAGCGAGAATTCATATATGCAAATAATATACACGCATATACATGCAGTATATACACATGTATATATTGTATATTTACCTGTACAGCTTTTTTGAACCATTTTTCAGCACTTTGGTAATCTTTGTTATCCATAGCTAACATCCCTAAGTTAAAGTAGATATTCTCATTGGCATGGCCTTTATGAATTAGCCTTAATAATCTGTAGAAGACAAAATTAATTATTAATTAAAAGCATTTTAATGCAATAAATATATGTATATAAACTGGGCATGCAAGTTAATCATTTTATTATACGAGGTACGATGACAGTTACTGCACTGTACAACTACATCAAGAATTTTACAATTAATTTTAAACGGGATTACAATAAAACGATTAGCGAGAAAGATATTTTTGCGAAATACAGTAGGCCTACTGTATAATAAATCATATCATTGCACATTTCAGCTCATGACTGTACATGTCCCACACACAGTAAGCCGTCTAATCATTTCGGCATTTCTAATGTATATTTAGGTTATTTCAAAACTTTATTGAAACACCAAAGCCTATGTCAATTACATTTTTAATTCATGTTATGTTTGAACAGTTCAAACGTTTCACTGATTACATTTGGGATGATTTGGTTTCGAGGCATTATTATACTGATTCAACAATAGTAATGTAATAAAAGTCAAATAGATAAAAACTAAAAATGATTGAGTTTCTAGAAGCTCATTTAAAAAGTTGAAGTTTGTTATTTGTATTTAATACTAAAGTAGAGGTAAAAGTACTTTTTCAATCAAGATACTTTACTACAGTGCATATACCTAACGTTATAATGTACAAAAAACCATTTATGGTGGAAATCTGATAGAAAAATGCGAAGGAAAAACCGGTCTCGCCATATCATTCGAAAAGTGCAATGAGAACAGAAAATTACTACTAACACAAATAAAAAATAAAATTGAAATTCTCTTTTGTAACTGCTGTAATGAAAAATGTAAGCAATGTATTTGAAAAATGCAAAAAAGTCATGTATGCAGCTGTACATATTATACGAATGGAATTATATTTTGGTATGTACCAAAATGTACAGCATATCCAGACGATTAATACATCCTCATGTACAGTATATACTGTACATAAAGAAGAGATGTACTGATGTATGTGGGTATGTGTGTGGGTATGTCGGTGTGTTTGTGGGTTTGTGGTAGGGGTCGATTAATCCGATTAACCGATTAATCTTTTATTATGTCCCGATTAATCGGATTAACCAATTAATCTTTAACAAAATGCCCGATTAATCTTTAACAAAATGTCCGATTAACCGATTATGTCCGATTAATCTTTAACAAAAATGCCATCGTAAGAAGTGTACCATGGGCAACTTCCGAAATTAATTTGAATTGTGTCTGTACAGCCCGGGAAAAGCCGGGCAAATCGCGCTTGTAATTTATATTTAAGAGGAAAATTTAATCTTTTACCTTTCATAGGCAACGCTTCTAAGATTGGGATTACCTATTTCTTGGATAAGTATGGCAGAATTCATGAGAGCTTGCTAGAAACAGTAAAAAATTGGAACATTAATTGCGGCACTTCAAAAGTGAGTATGTAAGGTATAGCACAATTTGTATTAAATAAATATCAGCTTATTTTCTCGACTCACTTCATGATCAGGATCAAGTTCTAAGGCTTTATTCAAGGCCGCTAAGGCTTGGGGTGTTTTCCCCTGTTCTATTAACACCACACCCAACTGCGAAGAAAAAAAGTAATCAATTTAAGATGAAAACTACTAACAAAACACGAGTTGAAAATATTTCGTTTGTCAAAATTTCACAGTACCCTACACAACATTTAGCTAACTAGCCTCATAAAACGTGTTTATATACTGTATACATGTACTATAGGGCAACGTACACGTACATGTATTTTTGAAATAAAAAAACAAACAACGCAATGCAAACAATTCCAACATCCACAGTAAAAAAAAGAAAACTTAACAGGATAGTCATTTTTGATAACTGTACATATGAAGGAAGAAGGAGAAGAATGAAAATTTAACCTTGCATTTGACTCAACTAAAATAACAAAACAATCACATCATTAAATTTAAATTCACTGACCAGCCAGAAGCACAAGACACTTCGGGAGCACCTAACGCATACATTACGTGTATGTTATTGCAGCGACAAATTTGGGATAAATTAATAGTTTTTAGTACGTTTAAAAAATAAGCCCTCCATTCCTACTCACAGAAGAAAAAAGGTTTAGCCATTGAGCTTTGATGAACATTCACCACACGTGGACACAGCACACGACATTTTGGGGCATGTCACGTTTTCTTAGGGTTGAGTGGAAGAGAGTATCGTAAATTTCCTTGTTTATTTTTTGCTATGAAAGGGTATTTGGCTTTGATTGCAAAAAAAAAAGAAGAAAAAAAGGTCGGAACAAACGCAATCAAAGTTTGGCCACCGCATTTCGCTGACCGTCAGTTGTAGCATGCAATGCTCATTAAAGATGTAATCAATAAATTAGTGGACGAAATGCTGGTGGTTGCGAGTCATATTGTTGGACGGGTCGACAACACGAGTCATTAATATTGGAGACGTTGGGCTGAAGAGGGGATTACATTTGATTCCTCTTGGGCCTCAACGTTTTCCAGGGGTCAGCACACATTCGGTATTGGAGAGCGAGTCAAATGGTACTTAAGGGTATAGGGAGAGTCTCAGAAGTTATCTGCACAGAGGCAAAGTAGCGACCAATTTGTAATATACTTTAATGCCATTGGCTAAGAAAGAATGGGAAATTACCATGGATGGTCAACAACAAGAAATTATCTTCGTAAGGAGAGAGCGGCCCATTGAATCTAGCTGAAATTACATTCAGAGAGACCTCGCTTTACGAGAGGTCGTAAAAATGCACTACATGGCTGCAAAACGTCCCACTAATGAAATTTGCAGCCTGTTTAGATTTCTCAATGGCATTAACAACGACCATTTAGGAGCTGATCTAATTTAAAACGCGATGGCTGCTTCACAATTTTCAAACGGCTTAAATTAAACCAATCGGACTATATAGCTGACCAGGCGCCATTCTTGAGACGAGGCAGCCATCTTGTTGTTGTTCGAACGGATTAATCCGTTTAAATATTAATAACTATGATTAAGCAATACGCTGTTCGGACAACGACTTACGTTATAATAAATGTCAGGATTGTTGCTGTCGTACTCCAACGCTTTCTCGTAAACTTCTTGCGCTTCTTTGGTCCTAAACAGGAAACCAAAATCAATATCAATCAAAACATTACAGCATGTAGGGTGTCTAGAACTGACTGCAACAAACAAAAGTCGCACTGTAATTACATGGATATATGCATTTGGCAGTGAAATTTAGGGACACCAATTAATGGACATGTACTTGTACTCGTATTCAAGTACAATTCTGAACACTATTTTTGCAAACTTGAAGATTGGGGGTTACAAAAGGCAGATTTCCGTCAGCTCTTCATAAAGTGAAGTCAGTTCATCAAAGTGAAAGCGGGCGTGAACTGGTCCAAGAGGGTGTCCGACATAGTCAGCATAACCAACTGAGAAATTGTGATTTTATGAACTTATGCAAGATATAAATTTAAACTACTTGAATTTGTTTGTAGATTAGGAAATGTAAGGATTGTTCGGATTGTTCTAAAACAGATCCTCATACGAGGAACATTTCCGTCCTTCAAGAATCAGCTTACCAATACCCATTAACATGCCATCAGAAAATGTTCCCAATCCACTTTTAATTGCGCACTATATAGCCTTTAACACCCTCTTCTTTGTCAAACATTACAAATCAAGAAAATCGATAAATGCGCATGAATGCAATCGCATAAGTTGATGCAAGTTAAGCTAACTCGTACTTCTTACTTTTTCGCATAAACCAAATTGCACTTTTTTCCGAAACATTTGCCACTAAACGGCTTTAATTAAGCCCCAAAGCCATAATGGCATTTCCATAATGCAATTTTTTGGAAAAATCGGTTTTATTCATATCTTATTGGAAAACGATTTCGCATCAAACATATTGTTTGTTGAAAATATGGTAAAACATATAGCGCAGTTTTAAATTCATCGAACGAGAACATTTAGAAAATACACGTTTTGAAGCAGTAAGGAATTTGTATCGAAATACCATATGCAATTTGCTCCTAAGTGTACTGTATGTATGCCGTTATGTATCTGGCAACAGGGACATTTATATTTTCGTCAATACTTTTAGAGTTTAGATTGTATATACATTATTTTTGTTCGGGAAAAATAGAATTAAATTAACACAAAATACTGTATACTAGAATTACATCCAATGCTTACAAACATGAAAATGATAAAATAAACTGATGTTTGCGAATATTTCTGACAGGCTCCGTTAAATTACTGTACCTGTTCATTTTGATTAGAACATCGCCTCTGTTTATATAAGCTTGGGTATAATCGGACCTCATGCTGATGGCTTGTCGATAAAGCTGTAAAGAAAATTTCAATCAATGACATCGGATTAACACATTGCCTTTGAATGTACATTGTAACCAATTTGAGACATAATGACAAACGTTAACAGCTCTATAGGTGAGTCGTGAAATTATAAAACGCCCTTCAAAAAATAATATCTAATTTCGAAAGCAGCCATTTTATTTTTATTTCATTTAAATACGTTTACAATGAATTTCTTTTAATTAATTCTAATCGCAAGACGCAAAGTGTAGATCCACAACATGTTTGGGTAAGGAAAAATGCAAAAATAAGATAATTCAGAAGAAAAGTCTAAAAATAAACCCGTCGGCGTTACCGGTGGTTTACACTATTTGCATTCTATTCAAGACAGATTTGGATATAACAGAACAAAACAATTAAATTCAAACCACAGACAATATTTTATACTTTCTTTTTTCGAGTTGACTAACGCCAATACGATCGAGAGTGGAGAATGCACTAAAGTATTCTTATTAGCATATATCGCATTTATTGAACTTCATCTTTATGACCTTATTTCCCAATGTTTCTCAATGTTCTCAATATTTCTCAAAGCAATCGACCCAATAAAATTCAGCGGCATATGTACCGACGAAGTACACTCCCAAAATATGTTTTGGTTCAGATTACTGCTGAAAAACGCCTGACATCAATCATTATATGTTGTCGGCTTTAATTCTGTAAAACAATATTTAGTCGCTATAAAAGCAGTCTGAATTTACAGGCTGAATATTATAAAGAGAATGAAACTCGAAATCATCGTTAAAGCTATTCAACGAACTTTTCAAAGAAGGTTTGCATTTTGATTACAAACCTGAAATCAAACAACTTTAAGGAAACGTCTTCAAATTCACAAACAAATATACAAAGATTCGTCCCAGTTTTTAATTTACAAGAGAAAGCATTCGCCATTGAAGCAATTCTTTTCTCCGGCTTCCAATTCTCCTCTTTTTTAATCAAGCTTATAGCAGAGGCCAGGAAAAGGAAGGAATTAAAATGGCGCGCAAACAGACAAAAACCAAGAAAAAATCGTCCTCTCGGCTCTTTCAGATGAAGTTTTCAGCTCGAAAAGGCACCAGGACCCGCATTTCGGCAAACTAAAAAAAAGAGCCGAAATGATTGAAGGAAACATCGAGCACAGAAGAGGCGACAAAGGACAAAATGTTGGTTTCCTTCCTTCCGGTGCCATTTATTTGCTGGCCAAACGACCAATCCTAACCCTATACGTGCATGGAGCGTACATCTCGCAACATTCCCAACATGATCAACAAAGGATTACCAGAGACAGAAATTGAGATGAGCTCCAAAAAAACAACTGAGCCCTACTGGTTTTTATCGACGCTGTAAATAGATATAGGCCTACACGAGACTCATCCGAGATGAATACAATAAGATTACTAAATAAGAAAAAGAAAAATGAGGAAGGTCTACGAGCTAAGAGTCAAAGCTCGCTTTCACGAGAGCCAAGCATGTTCTTTCCAACCTAAATTGCACCAAATAATTAATCAGCAATTCAGCAGAATACATGTATATTAAATGCAATTAGCATTCATTTGATAATAAGGTTGCTCAGTCAGAAGCTTTAATTACCAATGCCACTTTTGGCAGTCGTGTAATCACGTTTGTAAAATCGAGACGCTAATTGATTTAAAAATTCACTCAAGGTTATCGCTGACTTCATGATTACCAAAAGTGTCATTCGTAAAGTTTCTATCTGACCACCCCTGTTATTGTAGCTTTCAAACTTCCATAGGGATTTATCTATATAAAACAAGATATTTTGCTTTTCATCGATAATAACCCCGAGCTTTTTTTTGTGGATTTTTAATGTTGACCTACATGTACATGTACATTTCTGCACACGATGGCAATACACACCATTAACACCACCCAAGCTTTGTGAAATTAGTAGAAGGAAAATTCGAAATACAAGAAATACACACTTCAATATGTACTGTAATACAGATTTTCCATTCATGTGTGCCTATTACATCTATTTAGGGTGTAATTAACTAATTTTCGTTTCGAGATTTAAATTTGTACGCACAGACACTTATGTAGCATCCTGTATCAGCACATTAATCGGGTTGAGAATGTAATAGTCACTGCAGCATTTGCAATTACCGAATAAGGAAAGAACTTCATCGAAAAAATCTCTTTTCCCGAAAGCTTGGAAAAAAACACGGAGGGGGGGGGGGGGAAGATGAAATACGGATGACGAACATCAAACGCAATGACATTTTTTTGCAATGTGAACAAGAGTTTGAAAATTAGGTTCCGAATCATTTCGTGTCACTGGGTTGGAAAATATATACAGGCCCGAAGGTATTTTTTACAGGGCCAATGAATACATGAAACTGATCGCAAACTGTGTAATTGTTCACTGGGGAATGCTTTTGTTTGGGAATTGTATAAGAGATTGGAAAGTTTATGCCAAACGTTTTACAGTCGAGACAAAACATACACGAAATAAAGAAACGTCTGTGAAACAAAATTCCCATGATCATCCATTGATCAATATTATATCACGAAAATAATGGGTATAGACAAACTATCTACCATAGCGATACCGAATTCATCAAATTCCTACTCATATAGGAAAACAGTTTCATAAAATGTAAACATTTTTCAAAATTATTTTTGCTATAGCAAAGAAATGACGCTTCTTTAGTGATGATCTTATCAATGAATTAAAGTACCGAAATGTTACTCATTAGCGATTTTTTTTCACAAATTTATCTTATAGAAAAAAAGAGATTGCATACTTTTTGAGATTACATGTTTTAAAACAGAAATCTTGAATCCAACGTTTAATGGGAAAAATATACAGTTTTATTTTTTATAGAAAAGAATTTGTGTCACGCTGTACACTAAAATTGCAAGGAAAGGGCGAAAATTATAGATATACATAATGTCTGAAGCGAGTTCATCACTTTAAATCTGATTTATGCCAGGGTAATACTTGTGGTTGTGGCAACAAATTGCATAGTGCTTTTGCAATTTACGAGAAAGCGCAATAATTTAATCAAACGCTAAGGTTTCTCTTTGGTTAACCTAGAAGGGTTATAATGTCTATATGACATTGAAACATTGACTTTTCACAACTACATGTACATGTATACATGTATTACAGTACATGTATATCAAGACATACATGTATTTAAACTATTCATTTTTTCTGACTTCACGGATAGAAGAATTTAAATATCTAGGGCATATTGGACATTATTATAGAGAACAATTTCATCCAATCTAAATTTATGTAAAACTAAAATATTTTCCTTACCGCGTCAGCCTCTTCCAGCCGAGATTCATTTCTTGAAATTAAATTTGCCAAATTAAGAAATACATTAAGATGATTGGGTGCCACTTTTGCTTGATACGTTTCACCAGGCGTTGGTTTTGGCAAGAGACCTTTCGCCTAAAATTGATACAATTAACATGAAAAATTTGTAAAACAAAGATATATCGAGAACCGTTGCATTATGTATACAGTGAAACCTCGCTTAAAACGAATTTCTGATAGTACGAACTACTCGTTTGTTGAAATCATGTTATTTTGACTTCTGATAATACGAACTACAAACGAAATAAAATCTGACGTTCCTTTGAGTTCGTCTTAACGATCGAGGTTCGACTGTATAGTCATACATGATACATCCAAAACCTGCAATAGGATAGGCTATAAGCACATTTAGTTAAAGGGAAAAATTAGATGTACACGAACATGCTACAACCCTAAACTCTAAACGTATTGCATTTTCAGGTCAAATTCGCACGTATCCACTCTTCTTCTCCCTTCTCTCCTAAAAACTACATTTATTTTGATGGGAGGCACACGCGCCATAACTGTTGCTGCCATCCTTAATTCTACGGCGCATAAAGCATGCTTTTATTTTTACTTTATATAAATGGGACACATGGGGTTTTCAATGGCAAAACAACGTTTATGGTAGCAAAGCTAAGCCCAGCATCCGAATGAAAATAACAGGAAAGCGAGGAGAAAAGTCTTCAAATTCCCCACCCCGTTTCGTCTTTCATGACAGATTTCTAGGAAACGGCATTTAAGAAAAAAATGCATTTCACGCAAATATTGACACACCATCGTCGAACTTCATCGATTTTTTACTTTCATTCTACAGATCTTTCTGCATGCATTGCTTGAGTCGACCCCGTTATTTACTCTGGCGAAAATACATCGCGCGGAAGAGATTTTCACTCAATTTAAGAAACAAATGCATAAACTATGTACCTTCAAAAATGAATCCTCGGCCTCTTGAAATAGTTTCAGGTGATTGTAAGTTCTTCCGACATTAATATAGGCTCCAACGTCATCGGGTTGCACGCTGCGAAAGAAGACAAAACAAATTTAGCCCCATTCAAATTGCATCATATATACCACACGAGTGTAATGATTGATAATTTCGGAGCAGTCATGATTACTAATTTACCTGGTTTACTTTTTATATGCATGTACAGTATATCAATATATTTAGTGTACAGTATAAATACAGTATTTGTATATAGCAACAATTCCAAAACAAAATTGAAGAGACTATAATCAGTGCATGTTACCAATTAAAACGAGGTTCTTTTCTGTGCCGTATTTTCAATGTAAACTTACGTGCAAATCAATTATTAAACTTTTACGATTAACGATTAAATTAAAAAAGGCTTTGTCGAAATCCCTCCCCCTTTCTCATAAAAAAATGCATTTTTGAAATTTGTGTGCTCTTAAATGAGTTATTGAATCTAATTAATGTATTAAATTGCATTAAAATGTATTAAATTTGGAATCCTTATGAGAATTACAATAAGTTTTTGATTAAGTTCCATAGAAAATATCATATCCACAGTACTAATATCATAATAATGCAATAAATACTTATGACAAAAAATGCACGTTAATCGAAATATCAACATGTACTTTGAGTAAATAATAAGACAAGATAATTTGAGCACGAACCATGGAATAAAAGCTTTAAAATGTGAAAACAATGAAGCGCATTTTGCATACGATTGAATTATCTAAGGATTTTATATTCATTCTAAGAACATTTAATATCTGAATATGTTCGAAGTTTAAAAGCTACAATTTCCCGGAAATATTGCAATACCATTAGCATTCATCCATTCAAGTGAGCACGACCAAAAAGATGCACTCAAACAATTTAATAAACGAAACACTACAGAAATCTTTTCATTTTCTAATAAAGCAAGAATGCAGACTGCATTGTAAATGTCGAATGCGAATCTTACAATTTGTAAGCACATACATGTGAGCATTATAGGTACAGTATATGTGCTTCACAAAGAAAGGAGACCTTTTAAATGAAGCTAAACATATCGCAATAGCTTAATTGCTAATTTTAAAAAAGACATTTGCGCAAAGCACTAGTAGAAATACCAAACGAATGTACACGTACATATATCTGTAAATGTTCGATAATTTGTCGGTCAACTTCCGGAAAACGCACTCAACCTAGTATTCCCTCGATGGAGAGAGCATCTCATCAAGAAAAATATACGGTATTTCTACATTTGGCATTTTTTTTTCTGTATATCCCCGAGTGATAATATACCACAGCAATGTCATTGATGGAGAAAATGAAATATTCGCTTTTTTGGTTGTTTGTTGTCTTATGCTTCTGAAATTGCACGGTCTCGCACAGTTCACGAAACAATATAGAAATATTCTCCAGAGGATGTTTGCGTGCAAAGGATAATTTCCATTTCACATGAGTAAGAATTATTAAACTCCACAAACAGAATAAAGCAGAAATCTCTGGAATCAACTAGAAATAATTTATAATTAAATTATGTTGCATACACATGTATACGTTCCGAGGATTTCAGTTTGAATTTAAAAATGAAAGTGTTTTCATTTCATGAAGCGTTTCTACCACATACGAGGGTTGGTACTGTATGTATACTGTTCAATAAAATTTCATTTTCGTTTTCTGCAAACGGGTTGAAAACTAGGCATAAACTACGCCCTTCTTGCTAACTACTAAATGCAGCAGGACGAATACCATATCGTATTAATAGCTCACGTTTAATTGAATTTAATATTTAATTCCGTTAGGGCAAACACGAGTAATTGGTGCTGCAATCCCGATAAATTAAAGCTGGATACCGAGCTGCTTCGGAAGGCCCACATTGGCCTGGACACGCAGCAGTACGAATTAATTAAGTTAGCAAAGGATGAAATATATGTGCTGTGAGGATATTACATTAAGCCTGATGTTGCAAACGTAGAAAGGAAATTAAATCTTTCTGGGGTATTAATCCGCCCCCCAGCAATAATTAGAGCCGCAAACAATTTATGCTCTTACTTGCCGGTCTGCTAAATCAAGATGCCGAAAACACGCATGGTACAGAATTGCCTTTGAAATATTGCGGTCATCTTACGAAGAATTACGTATATATGTAATAACAGCCAATCAGTTTCATAAAATGATTTTTTCTTTTTCAAAATTTTAATAATAAGCTAGTTATGAAATCACAGGGATCATGGCACATATGCCTTCACGTAAAGCCAAAGAATAATATGAACTAAGATTAGCAGCATTTTGAGCTAAATGTTCAGGGTTTTGGATCAACATTTTGAGATAAATGTTCAGGGTTTTGAATAATACATTTGAAGGAAATTCATAAAATATTTAAGAGACTATTACATAAAAGGTATACTCATTGAGCACATAAAGTTTAACACCAATGCTGTGTTCTGTAAATGCTGTAATACCAGAAATGTTCAGTATAATGGCCTCCTCCTCATATCATAAAACAAGAGGAAACTAAGTTTAAAATTCTTAATATTGTAATATTTATTTATACGGGCTCGTTCATTTTGCAAAAAAGAATTCAAAATGCTGTGTTGTTGAAATTCTAATAGCAATTATTGAGAACCCGAACAAGTTTTGTAATGATAGTGTTCATTACTTTGCACGCATTTTCCAATTTTAAAATGTTTCTTTTGCTTTTATTGCTTTACTACGATTCGATTTTAGCTGCAGTTTCAAAAAGACTTCAAATTACATGCATGGAAATGCACTTACAAGTTGCAATTTAATTTTATCTACCTAAAACATTAGCTACATTTGATTGTATATACACAGCTTCAAAAACCTGAGTTAAAACTTTCTGCTCAGTTTATGTGCCGAGTAACGCACCACGGGAGCACAACTTTTAATTGGTGCGCAAGGGCGTAAGCACGTTTCACAGTGTCACTCGCCAATATTTATTTCCCATCCTTCAGACAATCCTCACGAATTAAGGCATCCTCACAAAAAAGGAAACAAGAACAATGCATTTGGCTAAATTCAATGAGAAAGAAGAGTATATGTAGCACGCGAGCCAATCTGTTTTTAATGATAGCCTCGCATAGCTTGAAAAGGAGGCAAAATAGCGAATTCGTCATGTTAATGATCCACATAGGATGGTCAATTCTGACAATGTGATGTATGCCTCATATGAAATTAGTGGTCTGCAGATGATCGAGGCAATTAAGCCATAAAGTAGACTATACATGTTTTATGCACAAACTGATCTATGAAATGAAATCGTGCAACGTAGACATAAAAGAGAAAAAAATAGCCAGCCTATTTCGATTGCCAACAACAAGTCCAACCTTATAATTACAGGGAATTTTGACACCGCGTGTTAATTGCGCTTTAAATTAACATGCACATAGATAAGATAAAGGTGTCCTGAAAACGGGAGCATTAAAACCATCGTTAGGATTCGATTTTAGCTGCATTTTCGAAAAGACTTTAAATTACATGAATGAAAATGCACGTACAAGTTGTAATGTAATTTTATCTACCTAAAACAATAGCTACATTTTATTGTTAACAGTATACATTTTCGTGATTCTTGTGACAGAGATATCACCAGAGGTTGCATCTGAAACTCATGGTATAAACCCATTTAGAGTTTATAATATTATTTTTCAGCGTATGCATGTACATTATATGTTATACAATGTACTGTATGTATTGCGAATACCTCAATTGCCTTTAGAAAAATTCCTTGAATAAGTTTTTTTTAAAAAAAAATCATTTAAATAGCCGTAAATTGCAACTCTATATTCTATATCTGAACAATAACAACACACAAATTTATAGTCTCAACCAAAATACAGGATCATCTATCGATTTCCACAGATTCCCCCCCTTTTTTTCAAATGCCTTTCATATAAACAAAATTTAATATTAAGCATTAATATTAAGCAATTTTTGGTAATTGTGTGTAGTATTTGGAATCAATTTTATGGAAAATTTCAGCTTATTTAATAAAATTTGACAAAAAAAATCCTTTCAATAAACCTGTAGATGTTATGAAAGTACACAAATGTATACTCACATTATACGATTATTATATGCAAATGAGCAAGTTGGTTAAACAAATCACTCATTTAAATATTTTTTCAGAAGATGTGTGATCTTCTGAAAAAAATATTTATATCAACGTCTATAAATCAACAAGCAATGTAGAGTGTATCATAAACAGTACTTAGATATAGTAATAAGATTCAAACCTATTTCAGTTTCTTTGAACCAATCATTAATTTATCAAATGTCCATTACAGATATATACCGTACGCTCCTTAATTTAGAACCTGGAAATTTTCCATTTTCTATGCATGGTTTTGGAAATATGCATTTCTGTTCAACATCCTTTCCGCTACACTAACAATAATTGATTTACTGGATATTACATTTAATATCATCTTGCCACATTCGAGGATGGATGGAGGGACGATAAAAATCTAATTTCTACGTCTGTTTCAAAATTTACTTCTTAGGCATTATACGTATTATTTCGAAGTAATCATATTAAAAGCTAGAGAAAGTAATCTCGTTTTGCATTTGCCAATCTTCTTTCAGCCTCTATATGTTCAAAACTTTAAGCAAGATAAGAAGATCAAAGAGAATAATTTATGCCCCTTAACTTTTTATGAGAATTTTGACTTTGTGGCAAAAAAGAAATATGGCAGCGAAACACTCACATTAACATAATAACGCCAACATAATAAGAGAAATTTCAAGTAAAGAATTTCAATCTCATCTGTCCAAGTGCTATACCAAAGAAACGTTTTTCACCGAAATTTTCAAACAGAAAATCGATCGAGTTTCAATTCCGATGCTTTTTAATTAAGACAGCGAACTTGTTTTCTATGAAAGTGACTTCTTTTCTTGACTGTTGCATCGAACTTAACTGGAGAGAAGGCACTCCGACATTCCGGGACCAAAAGCACTTTTTGAAAAAAAAACCATCAATTTGCCAAATACTCAAGAAATTTAAGTCGGTACTACTGTAGATTTTGCAATCTAATTTCAAACGGACTTTTAGTGTTGGTGCTAATGCACCAAAGACATAATCAATCATTTGTTTCATTAACTTTATTTAAAAGTGAAGTGACTGGCCATCCAACATGTCGATGACTGCGTGCTATTCTACAGAACCATTTCAGATCTAACCCTAATGAGGATTGAGGATAACTTAAAGAATCAAAATATATTTAAAGTAAAAGGCAGGCATTATGAAAACAGGAAACAAGAAGTACTTAGATGATTGGATTTGCTTTATAAAGCTTCTGATATAACAGCCGAGTCCAGACTTTGAAAACTTTTTGTTTGTTCAGGCAAGTTTTTTCGTCATCTTGAACAATCGATCACGGAATTCATCGATATAAATCAAGGTACTTCCATTGCACAACTGGACGTCAATCATTCAGGAAGGTGGAAACAACATTTCAAAACATCGTATTGAATTACAGAAGGTATTGAATTACTGAGTTTAGTAGCACAGGTGCTGGGTATCAAAGTATTTTTATCATTTTAAGATTTTAAATCAAGAATTACGCGAATAGCAGCCTTATATAACTTAAATAACTATGCTTAATCAAGGTTTCTATTGCATGATTGATAAAGAGTAATTTGATCGGCGATCAAACTTAATAGAACATAACAATCACGAACAAACTATAAAAACCAACTGACCTGCAGTCTAGGATGACAACGAATGCATTTAAAATGCTCAACTCACTAACTTCCACAAGGAGTGCTTTTGAACACTCAATTTTGACAATAAAAAACAACCAATTTTCATTATTTTTTAAGAAGAACGAAATTTCATCGGCTCTTCTTTCAAGTTGACGCAATTTGTTTTTCTCGGAAAGATGCACTAGCTATATAGGCATCATGACCGTCCACGTCGTGAGCTAGCTCGCATTGTTTCTTCATTAGGTTCGGGTACAATGTTCTCAGGTAACAAATGACATTTTTGGGGATAACAAGATACGCGGGAAATTCACAAAAACATCCTATATGAGCTGGTAAATTCCGCGAATTCGCTAACTCCTAGCATATAGAGTCCAACCCAGCCTGAATGTCCTCCATGCAACGTATTTTCTCATTGGGATTTAAGACTGTAAGTGCCAATATTGACATTCAATGTACTCTCGTACAGCGACTAAAGCCAAAAGCTTTTTTCAGTAATTGGAGGTTTGATGAGAGCAAGAAGAATCGAGGAAAAAAGGAACGACATGGGAGGAACGAAGAGACCAAATTTTAAAAGGATCTATCATTTTGATTCCTCCGTCCTAATTATCCGTGATGCCGTGTTACGTGGTTGCGAGACTTTCATCGGAAAAGCAGCTAAAAGGGAATCAACCAATTTACAACGCCGAAAAACTCACCATTTAATTTACGGGTTTAGCTGCCCAGAATACGGCATATATATTAGTTTCATTAAGAAGAAACGTACACAGAGATGGCACAAGCGTGCCTATAAGTCAAAACCGTAATGGAGCTTAAAGGACACTTCTTCGGAAGCTTCGGTGGAATATTTTCTACAATTTTTGGTGAAATAAAGCTCAAACTTATTTTAAAACAAAGTGGCATCGCTTTCCTAATACCTTATTTCGCTCTTCGCAAAATTGCAAAATTACGAGTCCTTTTAGCGAACCAGAAAGGCAGGAAATTCCAAGAATAAAAAAAAACTTACCAGTATTATGAAGAAACTTATTTTTTGTGAAACTAAACTATATCTGGTGAACAGCATAAGGCAAAAAAAAAAAAAATATTCCAAAATTTTTAGGAAGTATAAGGGTTATTACACCGGCTCTCATATATTATGTAAAAAATTGTCTCCCAAAGTAATATACTGCACATTATAATCTAGAACGTATACATCAATTTCATGCTTTTCGATGGGGAAAACTGTGGTTAAACCGTACGCGTTGGTTACTACTGTATTTAAACACGAATTTTTAGCAATAAGTAATGGCAAAATGACATGTTCTCTCTATCATGATAATCACGAACTGTTGCGTCTCAAAAAGGAATAAACGACCTATTGGATATTTCATACAATTCTACGTTACTTACATTTACAACAAAGTCGATAAACACGTGCCATGCATTTCCTTGAGAATGCGGTTTTTGGAATCTCAAAGTTAAATACTGATTGGACGTTTGGTAAAATTTATGCCTACAGCTCGGCTCAGACCTTCAATTCATCTGAAACCGAAAGGGTGATTAAGAATTAAGTTAAAATCGATTAAGATAATTACGTCGTAGATAAACGTGCTGAAGAAAAGTCGCCTTAATGAGCTGCATCAAGCAACGTTCTGTATGCAATCAATGCGTTTATGCGTTACATTTAATTGTCAGCATGGCCAATTGATGGTACACGTCACCTTTCTATGGCGGGATAGTGCATGTTACGCCAAATTTTGGAAATTTCATTCAATGTGTTCGGACGAGCTGATGTTCTTATTTTCACTGTTCCAAGAGATTTCGAGCCGTTCAGTAAAGTTATATTTCAGAGAAGAAACAGCCGTGAGTTTTGACCATTTAAATCAGTTATTGACTAAAAGACGAGTGGGAAACGTGTAGTTTTCTGCTCGTCCGAACACAAAGCATTGCCTGTGTTGATCAGAGTAATATTAAAAAACCACAGCATGGTATACCCACGTGGCTTCAGGCCTATCAAGTGCCCGATGTATAAAGCTTCTGTCTTAGCATCCCTATTATACGTTTTATTTTCACTGTCAACTGCATCACTGTCATCCAAGTACACCGGATGACTTTTTAAATCGGCCCACTAGAAAATTTCTTACTATATCAATCCAGTTATCAGTGTTTAAAAAAACAGCATCGCCTAGCAGTTTGCCAGCGAGCATCTTCGTGCTCCTGGCCACAGGGGATTGATAACAATTTCGCAGTTTTAATGGCTAATCCTGACCATTTGTACCGTTGTTGCGCATTTTCCCTTTTGCGTTTCTGCCATTAAGCGCGATGTAAAGTGGCGTGCACGCTGAATTTTGCGCAATTTCAGTTGGGAAGGGAATAATTTGCAACGACGGCCAAATGCAAAGTCAATGGTGGGTGAGCATTGCTCTCATGAGAGCCCTAAATGGGAGTTAATCAGCCCCTTACTTTGAATAACCTCATTTACGTTAAGAAAATGAAGGAGATATAAAGGTGTCATTTATACGTGTGAAACCCCCTCGCGGCAATACCGCAATTTATCGTCAGCACTTATAGCACTTATACTCTTGGCAACGTACGGAATTCAACAGTCATTAGGCACTTTGGAGGGGCACAATTAAATCTGCTACTTAATTTTGCGATTATAATTGCTAACCTGTTCCCCCCGCCCTCTTTCCCTAACCTCAAAACAACTCGAGAATGACCATCAGTCGGCGCATAAAAATGCCACGTTTTTAACGCCATAATCCTGTCATCATCAACGATTCTTAAAATAACTAATATAAATCCACGCGGATAAGCAACAAACATGTACATGGAAGTTTAGACCCAATATGCGTCTAACCTACGAAACGTATGCTTCAAGTTTATAATTGGCACAAGATAGCTTTTTAATGGCAAGGGAGGAACAATTCTCAATTACATGCATGTACAAGTAAAGTGATGCTACTGTAGGTATATTTTTTAAGTACAGTATTTGGAAGGAATTTCCAATACACGGACAAGGTTTGTGAGTCCGTGAATTGAACTTAAAAGTGGAAATTTTATTTAAATACGATACGAAGTAATGATTCGATTAAGTATCATTTCAGTTCCTTGGATTTAGTCAGCGAGCAGAAGCTTTACGAATCGCACTTTAGTATACGTAAAGTTAAAGTGTGCGAAATCCACAAACTAATTTTTTAAGAAACTAACTATTAAAATGGTATCGCTATTTTTTAAACCATCAATTATAGCGTGTCGATTTTGCACAGTCACGAACTTCACGATTGCCAAAGAACAATTCGCAAGGCATCTGAGTATCCGATATACGGATCTTTTTTTATTCTGCAGAACACATTTTTATTAAATAAACGGAAACATATAGACTATATACTAGGAAAACTAATTGTTTTCTCAAATGGACCTGCATAATTTTTCCACCCGGGACGTGGCACACTAGTCGGACATGAATTTTCCATTTAGATGAAGGCGTTAGGCTTTATTTCCTTTCCAGGTAATATTTAAGGCGCAAAATCCTCATGTTTTTATACGCTTAGTTGGCATTTCGAAATATGAAATATTTCCTTTCGAAATTCGAATAACATTTTTTTTTTTTGCAGAATCGTTGAAAACGGCTTGCAAATTGAAAAAGCTGCCAACTTTCTATGCCAATGTCGTACGCATCTACAGTCCTTCGAGCCGATATACTCAAACTGGCTGTCCAAACTTGACCTTTGCATGGACGCGTCTCGTGCATTATTGAATACGTCACGATGCATGGTCATGGTCAAGGATATATTCATGCGGCATACCTAAAAATTCAATTGCTTTTCAACAAAGCCAATCATCTCGGAACTAAAAAAGTCGGAATATTCAGTATGGTCAAGGATTCCAAGTTTCTGGCAGCTTCCCACGCAAGTGCCATGAAACACAAAAAAATGGCTGGAAACAAACATGTTTTATCATAAAACTGCGAAATCTTCACGTATTTTTGTGCGATCCGAGTAAAACCAAACTGTTCATGTACGTTTAAAATTTAAAAATCCGAACTTGCAGGAATGGCTGATTGTCACATATTGAATTATATGTAGGCCTACACGTATACACTGTACAATGTACATTGCATGTACAGTACATGTGTATATAGGCCTACATCCTGCACATTATATACACGTAGCTCCATATCAAGGTACAGTAGTTTCATTTCACAGGTGAGGTTCAGACAGAGGGTATAAACAAATGGTCCGAAGACCTGCATGTACATGTACTGTATATACGAACATACTGTGCATCCCTACTTGGACATTTATTCGGTAAACCATATATATATACAATTAAAGCACTGATTTTATGCCCGCTATTTTTATAACGCTTAAAATGATCAGTATCTCCTCGTATGAAAACATTAAAGGTTATAATTCATGTATTGGGTGATTTTTTAGAACATTTGAACACCGCCTCCATTTTATTTATGACAACAAACATTTCTATCAGAATTATTTTAACCAGTATTTAACGATGCGTTGACTTACTCGTGCAAGAATACGCGACCCGAACAGACTTTTATTAGTAATTACACAGGAGGTTGTTCATTAAAATTCGTTTAATGCTGCAATAAATCTGATGGAGTCAGACAAAAGCGGTAAATATCAACCCCATCCATGGCTAAAACACATTGAAAATTCCGAAGCAATCCAAATATGACTTTGTAAGGATAAGACAAGATGAGATGATATAAAACCCAAAACGTATGGAAATAGTAATTTTTATATAAAAACCAATCAAAGCCACGAAAGCAATTTGAAGCGAATAATTTGATTTGCATGATGGCGGAATTATAACGTGTTGAAAAGAGCGCGAGGTTCTCAGTTTACTGCCAAGTATTTTAACAATGTTAAACATAAAGCTATACGCTGGTGCCACTATTGGACATAAAACCAACAAATCTCTTTTTATTGTTGAGCTTTCATCACGCCGTAAAGCTCTGAATACGGTAATTTTAGTCTTTTTATTGAGACTTGGTCCACAGATTTACGACAGCATAAGGTTTTCAAAGGGTGAAACATAGAAGATTTCAGAGCGGAATAATTGCTGAAGAAAAGCTAAAAACTACATTCAACCATTATTCGGAGACGACTCGGAGCAGAGAGAAACAATAGTTTGTCACCTTTAACCGGTTAACCTGACACTAAAGTCTTCGCCAACAAATTTACAGCTCATATAAAAGTTTAATGACGAAATCTGACTAGACCTAGAAAACTTGTCGTTTTATATTGTTGCCTTCCTGGAAGAAACTATTGATATAATTGTCTCAATTTTGGTCGGACGTATTTCTTAACAGCTAAATACAGTATGTGCATGGCAAAACTTTACCCAGGACGAAACACACACTTTCATGTAATGATTAAAATTCATATACCGTTCTAATATGATGAATTAATGAAGCAAAATATGTTTGAAAAAGCAAAGATCGGTGTACGGTTTTTGAACTGCCGCGCCGGTACAAAATACTGAGTACATTAAGTCAGGGGATATGTTAAAGGAACTGACTATACGTGCACATTGAGTGTAAGTTTATGTCGTCATCCTGTATGTTGCAATTAAGTAAATTTCGAATGTAATGAAAAATCAGTTCATTACTGGAAAACAAAATCTTTAACTGCTTGAATACATATTAATTTCGCAAAAAAAAAATAATAAAAAATCACTACCATATGTCAGTCAATGTGGCGTGAAATAAGCCCTGAAAGAACAAATGCAGCATTAGCATCGCTCCAAACTAGTTTTCGTTCAATATGTAATTAAAGAAATGCCAGGAGCATATGCACATCTGAAAATTATCGTTGAAATGGAAAATAGTGCGACAGAAAAAAATTATAAAAGACCGATTTTTTGCACAACAAGCCTGCAGTTCATTAGCCGATTAAGGGTACTGAGACAGTCTGGGTTTGAACATGTGTTATCTCGTTCTTACTCGGGCACCACCAGTTCGTCCACTCTAGTCGAAATTACTTTATATAGCAGAAGATTTGTGCCTCACCCTTCAGAGATCTTGGGTCAGGAAGTAATTTTTTATTTCCAGATTTCTCTTTTCATATTTAAGCCGAA